>JAJHUR010106021.1:0-26259 GCA_027495735.1 Lutjanus campechanus
ATTTTCATTCATGCTTCCACTGAATTTAGAATAGTTTTGATTTTACATAAGTGTTTCTAACCAGAAAGATAATATGTTACAAGTGGTTGAGAGATAGCAAAGGCCTGGAGAGTTCTCCTGAATCTGTCTTTCCAAAACTGAGCCGCACTGATTATTTTTATCACTACCTTCTCCTCTGCTCCGAGCTCCCAGCAGGCCCTCAGATACACTCTGTGTGTATGTGTGTGTGCGTTCGCTGTGCCAGATTCTTGGCATGGGAACCAGGGATTTTCCATGTTCCTCTGACTGTTCGTTTTTTGGGCTCTTTTTCCCACTCTTTACTCAAAGCCCCTCCACTCCACCACACCCCAGTTCCTCCTCCTCCGCCGCCCCTCTCCTTGCTTTGTTATTTATGCTCTGACTCCTCGATCCATTCCTTCTGCCCCATGTTTCTGTGGTGAGGGTGTGTGTGTCTGTGTGTGTGTGTGTGTATGAGAAGTGAAAGAAAGGGGGCTAAAGTGACTGGAGCGATTGCAAAGTCTTCTGGGGGGAAAGAAATACACGTAAGAGACACACCTGGCGTGTTTTCTGTTTAATATCAGTCCAGCTGTTCTGTGGAACGACTCACCGCACTCCTCTTTAGCTTTCTTGGCCAAAACAACAGGCAGAGTTAGTTGTTTTTTTTGTTTTTTTGAGATGGAGGGAGAAAAAGAAAGAAGATAGAGATAAGGGTGGGTGGGTGGGTGGGCGGTCCAGGGGGCTGCTGCTGCTCTGGAATTCCTGGCTCTTTGTTTTAATTAATAACAGATGCCTGAACCGCTGTTTTTTTTTCACTGTGGAGCAGTTTACACACTGTTAGTGCTACACTTTACAGCCTGTTTCTCAGAAGAGTCACTTTGTCTTATGATGTTCCTGTCAGCTGTTGAGCTTTTGTAGCTGTCTGTCTGACTTCTGGGGTCATATACTTTCCAAAGAATCTCTTTAATGGTCAGTTAAATAGACGAAGGGCCGTTTGTGGTCATATCGAAACCACAAAATGACTCAATATACTGTATTACTACTTGTCATTATCATTGTTTATCAAGTGAATACTAATTTAATTATTATTTATTGTAATTTAGTTTCTATGTTTCTGAGATTTTATCTTTTAAATTAACTAATTAATCATCAAAAAAGAGCTTGATAAATTATTAAAAGATTAATCATTAAGTACTACATTTAAGTCAGTGACATATACTCAATTGGGTCCTTTGATCTAAATGCTTGTTTGTTTTCATTATTGTGAAACGGGCTTAATTCCACTCTGTTCCTCTGTGATTCATGGCCTCGTCCATCTTGTTCCGTATTAAGGCTCAGACCAGGCCTGCCTCTAAAAAAAAAGACAATTAAGTACCCCCTTAACTTATTTAAAGTATTTATGCTGCTCAGTCGTGTAGACTTCTTTGTTGTGCTGTGCTAAAAGGATTTGATAACCTTTATTGTCCTTGTAGGGAAATTTGTCTTGGACTCAGATGCTCTACACATATAGCTACTTTTATAGTTTGAAAAAATAAACCAAGACAAAACAAACAAACACAACACAGGCAAAAGCAGAGCAGCAAAATGTGTTGTAACCTCCTAAGACCCACATAAAAAAATCAATACCAGTTTAAGTGTAGGTTATATTTAGAATATTTTCAACACTTTACTTTGCCATCAAACAGACTTTTCTGATGGGAAACCTGATGGGAGTTGCTGGTCCACCTCTGACACGACCGGTGAGTTAGTCTGTGTTACTGCGTGACATCTGTCGATCCAAACTAACCCTTTAAAACACAGAAGTCACACAATAACACAAACAAGAGTAGACCAGTAACTCCTCTGTTCTGTGAGGTAAAATTACTGAGTTTGACCACCATCTACTGTAGCTCATACACCTCCACCTTGAAAAATCCAAATCATACATTTAACTGTTGGCGAATCAGTGAGCCTGTATGTGGGAAACTGAGGCTTTCACACACCTAAATGGAATGCAGCCATCATTTGTGTTGTTAGTTACACCTGAGTTTGACATGTCAGTTTTTGCCCAGTTAAATAAATGTTGCCTTTGCAGTTTACATTTGGTTGCTTGACTTTTTGAAAAAAAATTTCACATCATTGCATCATTTCGAGGAGAGAAAATTAAACCTCGTATCACACTCTGACATTTGTATTTGCTGATTCGTGCATTATGAAGAATCCTCAACAGTTCCATAATGTGTAACTGATGTTAACCCTCCTTAAACCACAGTGATAACATCTCCCACACACTTCTTCTCCTCCGTGGATCCTTTCCTCCGCTTTCTGGCATGCAGGCTAATCACACAAACAAGTCATCGTCACCATGACTGTGTGCTGGTCCTCGACATGACGCCAGTTATTATGACAGCTAACGGCATCTGCTATGGATTACTGGAGACGTGTTAGGTCACTGATGCGATATGGTGGGAAAAAGAGCTCACAGGCAGGGGATTCCCTGTTTACTGGGTTCTGTCTGTCTTTAACAACCCACACCAGAAATTTAGAAAATCTGCACAGACACACATAAAGGTTCTGTCTAGAACCATAAACAATTCATAAGTTTGTCCCTGTAGGAGAACTCTTTTTTAAGATTCCTGGTAGAACCTTAGAGTTTTACCTAGAACCCTACATAGAGGGTTATATCAAGAACCATCTATGAAAACTTTGCCCACTATACTGTAGAAGGGTTCTACAGAGAACCCTTCTATAGTGTAATGGTTCTACCCAGGACCCACTCTTGGGGTTCTAGACAAAACTTTTCTACCTTCCAAGGGTGCTATCAATTCACAAAGGGGATTCTACCAAATACCTTTCTCTTTTCCAAGAACCCTTTTATATTCTAAGGGTTTGATCTACAACTCACCACAGCAGTTCTACCGAGAACCTTTTTAGACTACAAGGGTTTTATCTAGAACACACTCAGGGGGTTCTACTGAGAACCTTTTTACATTCCAAGCACTTGATCTAGAACCCACCACAGTCCTTCCTTGACGAACTCTGTCTTCCAATAACAGTTGTTTGGCTGAAAAGGGTTCTTAATGGAACCTTCAGTATTATAAAGAACCCTCTGATGAACCCTTTCTTCAAAAGGGGTTCTGCAGAAACAAGTGGTTCTAGACAGAATCACAACCCTTCAGGAAAAACCCTTTTGGAACCCTCATTTCTAAGAGCGCACCACAGGCTGCTAATCCACCAAACACGATATATCACTGCTTCTTTTCTCTTTAATTTTATTCATTTTGCTTTGACAGAGCATTAAAATTGCTGCACATCAACACATTATCAAACGAACTAAGTTGATTCCACAGTTATATGGCACAGAGGGAATAGCTTTTGCTGTATCAAACAGGAAACTAAGCAGTTTTGACCCACTGATTTCCACCCTTAATTAAACAAACTCTGATCTTCGGAGATACTTTAAGATGTTCAAGTTTGTGAACACTCATACTTTTCCACAGAGCCGGCCTCCCTCAGGCACCGTTTGCATGATGTATGTGGCTCCTCTGCTTAAAGGTTATATTTCATATTTCTGTGATCTCGCGGAGAATTTGACAGCCTTGGGGGGGAAATAGAGCGAACATGAAGGAATACAGACAGCACGTTCAGATCAGTGGTGGGAGTAAACGCTAGACATAGTTAAGAAATCTCTTTTTGTCATTCAACTTGGAGGGTTTCACAGAGTTCACTTGAGAAAAGTTTTTAAAAATGTATCCAGCAACGTCAGACTTCTGCAACATTAATATACAATATGAGCCTTATGTCTTGAGGTGACTTTGTGCCACATTAACAGAGTATTTGAAATCCTTTTACATAACGTAATACACTGGAAAGGAAACATAGATTTCATCTTAACTGGCAGCTACTGAATTTTTTAGAGCTGGTATGTCATTTTAGTTCTAACTTGCATATCTGCCATCTTCTGCCTGCCACCTTAGATGCGAGATAGCTTAAGACTTGTGGTCACAGGTAGAGCAGATAGAGAATGTGTCACTGAGGAAATTCCTACTGGTGGGAGGTTTCTGTTTCGACACAGAAAGTGAGCTTTCAATGCCTGAAATACAAACATCTGATGATGATGTAAAGGGTGAGGACAAGAAGGACTTAAAACAGTTTATCATAGAGCATAATTTCACAACTCCAAAAAAAAGAAAACCAGTGTGTGTGCCAAATAACTGTGACTATGCCCCTGAAACATTTTTATACTGGATCTGACGTAGTTTTCCCTGAAATTTCTCTAGATATTGCAGTAATCACCACATGTCACTCAGCAAGATCATGATCAGCAAAACGTTTTGCAATTTGATAAATGATGACACACAAACCTTCAAGTTTCCCTTTAGTTTAATAGTAAATGTTTCAATTATTTTTAGGCACGTGGTATTTGCGCCCAGGGTGCCAAGTATGGCAGACAAGCACCTACCTACCTTTATTTCCCCCCTTAGTCTTTCTCATCTTCATAAATCCCTCCTGTTTTAGTTTAATAATCTACATCAAGCCATTACAAGTAAAGATGCTTACAATATTTTTTTCAGAATAAAAAAATAACACATTGTATTGTAGTACATATGTTTGGCGATTCAATATGGCTACATACTGTATATGTGTATTCATTTTGTCAGCTGATTGCCAGCTGGCATTTTGCATTTCAACATTTGAAAGAGTGTATTCAAATTCTTCAAGATTCATGACCTACCATCCTTAAGAAAAGCAACATAAGAAAAAAAAAGAAAGAAAAAACTCCAGTGATGACAGACGTCTTTGGATCGTGTGGCTGATTAACTGACTTTAGCTGAGTATAAAAGTAATGGAGATAGTCTAAATGAATTAAGATTTATTCAAGCAGCCAAGCAGCAGAGAGTCTGGTGGTTTCCAGCAGGATGGGAAGGGGCAGACAGACAGTCTTTACCACACAGGAGATGAGAAGAAAGACAGAAGTGAAGCCAGACTGCTGATTGATTTCAGGAAAGCCACAGGGCCCACACACACACACACACACACACACACGCATTTAAATACATGCTCTCCCACTTGTTTCCATACACGCACATACATGCTGCCCTGAAGGCAGGCATGTAACTCTCTAGTGCACCAGGTCAGACGAGGATTGGTTACATGAAGAATTCCCTACTTACTCCCGACGACGTGACAGCTGGATTAGCCACATGTTCAGCCTGAGGGTGGGTGGGGGACTCATGTTGATAATGTGTGTGTGTGTGTATGTGTGTTGCTGATAACCTGGACATTTTCCTGCTCAGGGAATTCATTGAACATACTTGTTTGGAGGTTATGTGCATGTAGGACATATCAAGTAGATTTTTAAAAAATCCCTTTAATTCCCTCACCCCCTATCCATTTTTGTAATTTTCCACTCTTTTTCCCACCCTCCTCTCATCTGTCAGGGCGTGGTGGGTCGCGAGCCGTTCCCCTTACCTGCAGTTCCTGCTCCAGCCTGTATAGACACTTCAGAGAGTTACTACGAGGAGGCTCAACCCTATGAGGAAACTTTCAATGGTAAGGACTCTGGTTAAATGTTATATTTCTTTCCTTGTTTCACACAGACACAGCTTAGAGCTTACTCTCTCGGACCTAAACTCATAAAAAACACATCATGCATTGTTGTAACATCTGCATTTATAATGCACTTTTAAAGAACACACTAAACCATAAGTTCAATATTTCACAAATTTGCACCGTCCACTGAAACACTCGAGGGCTTTTATTTTGAAACAGATACAGTTGTTTTTGTAACTTTATTAACAAACATTCATACATACAAACATTGCAGACATGTACTCAACATAATTATATCCAGAAAAAATGGTCACTGCATAAACAAACAACCAATTAAGTGAATAAATAAATAGTTTTGATTAAAAAAAAGCATCAGATACATAAACTTCATTAACCTAAAATTATAATAAAAAGAGACGAAAAAAAACCACACATGAATTTCACAGTTTGAATTTCAAGAGTTCACAATACAGTTGGACAGTTCTGATGTCATTTTGGTGTCTTTAAGTTGCAGAGTCTAAATATATTCTTAAACAAAAATCCAGTGAAGTTGGGGATAATATTTTCCATTTTGCATTTATGAATGTATAGAGAGGTAAAATAAGTTTGTTAAAGGTTCTGGTTTATCATGGATATACACTGTGTAAATCTTTGACATGTACGTCTTTAACCTTTTTGGTGAAACAGAATTTGTGTGGTAATAACCATGTCTTCTGCTAATCGGTCACAGTAAAAATGTCACAAAATGCTCTTCCTCTAGGAGTCATTTTCCTTCTTTCACAAAAATGTTTGACGTATGTGTTTATTGTTGCATTGAGCACTCATAATGTTAATACCATTTATCATAAAGTGTTGAGTTTATATTAACATTGTAATGCAGTAACTTTAACAGGGCAAACAAGAGTGGATCAAAACAAAGCTTCATACTAAAATATTGCATTTCCCGTCACATCTAATGCTGGGCTGAGTAGTTTGTTAAGTTTGCTGTTTTATGGTCCAAATGTGTTTAAAATGTGACCTTTTGTTGTGTTTGTTATGTCTATTCAGAACATGATGTTGGTAGCGTAAATGTCATTTTTGTGCTGATTGATAGTTTTGGCTGTCATATTTCTTGGCTCCACCTGTATTTTGATACTGTGTTTAGGTTCTACAAATGTCATCAAAGAGTTGAGGTCACAGACAGCTGCTTTTCACTTTAAATCAGTAGCACACCGTGGGGTTTCAGTCAGGGCCTTCAGTAACGAACTGCACTCTCCACCCCCAGACCCCTTGCATGCCCACACGCCCACACACCGCACCGAGTTGTCATATGGGTGCTGATGCAGCCAAATCAGCCACTTCTGCATGAACACCACCAAGACAGTCGATCTTTAAAAACCACAGCACAGACACGCACCACGGTGCACTGTGGCAGCTGTTGCAGCATCACAATCAGATTGCACACGCACACCACAGGGCACAAAGACATGTTTCCACAGTTTAGCAGCTGCTCGCGCAACTTCAACTGATGAAGTATAGCTACAATATTATCAATTGCACCGCCCTCAGTTCAGTAACAAATGAAACATGCAAGTTAGGCCTATATGCCAAATATTTTACCACAACTATTCCTGACAGAATATTACGCCAGGTGTAGTTGAGAGTGAGTTCACTTAATAAGCTTAATATACATTAATTGGCATCAGACGCTGTCAATGTGCATCATCAACACTGAAACACAGTATCACTATCTACTGTCCAAACTCCAGCAACACCAATCAGATACAACCAGAACAATAAACAATGCTGTAGAGACTAAAACACCAAAGCAAAACACCACAATGACAGGTATAAATGTCAGCACGTAACTTAGATTACTCCCAATTCGTTAAAGGCACAAACTCCATTGATGATAATGCTGGGGGCTCGCGGCAACACATTAGAGGGCCCTCAGGGTCGTTCTGTCACTATACATCAGAATTTGATTGGCTGATGGGTAGGGTTGTTAGAAATAAATGCCTGCCTTTCATACAAACCTGCTTCAAATCCTGTTTCCTTCTGCAGCTGAGGTAAGTAAAGGCCCTGGACACAAATCTAGTAAATACAGCGTACATTTTACTGTGCCAGTTGGCCTGTTACTTATTTTGGGCCAAGACCCTATGCTTGGGAAATGCAAGATTTAATACTCTCCACGCTGCAATGCTACTGCAAAGGATATCTGCAGCGGTGTTGTGAAAGAGGCATTCCTGTGAAGACAAATGACTCATATTTGACACACGTCACCTGCGGTTGGTTTCTTCCAGGTAAACCTTGGAATCATCAGCAATGCTTTTCTCGTCATATGTGTTTATGTGTTTTAGCATTTTTCCCCCCAGTGAAACTAATGAGTTGTGTAAGTTTCATTACAGTCATCTGCTTTGTTGTGTTTGTTCTTTAGAAAACCAGAGCCTTTAAGCTGTTAACCATAATGGAAACAGACTGACACAATAGTGACACTTGCCTGCGTCCTCTCAAAAGGAAAAACGCCTGGTTTCTCAGAAAGCGGTTTATGCACTGCAAGACATGTGCCATTATAAAAGTAAAAGCAGTTACCATGCACTGAGAAACCACATTCTATAAGAGACTGCAAGAGTGGTGCAGTAGGTTTGTTGGGCTTTGGTAAATAACTTTAATTGCTCTAATGTTACACAGTGAGACACATTGCAATTTTCTGTGCAACGCTGTCAGCTGAAGTGCTTAAAGGGAGGGATGTATCACCAACAGTCGATGGTGGTCAACATGCACCCAGAACACAGGATATGCTGGTCTACCACTACCTCGATCGCTTAGGTATCGCGTGTGTGTTTTTGTGTGTGTTATTGTGTGGCTAAAGTGTTTTAAAGGGTTAGTTTGGATTCACCAAAGTCACACAAAAACTTAAACAAATGAACAAATCAAGACCAGAGAGGTTCTGAGAGGTAGAATTGCTATTTTTGCCAAAGGAGTTTGGTGGCTTTGGAGAGAGTGATATTTGGCATATATAATAGCAGTTTCCCACCAGAAAAGGTTGTCTGATGGCAAGGTGAACTAGTGAAAATATTCCAAATAGAACGAACATTTAAGCTGAAACTGATGGGTTTAGTTGGACCTTTTTAGGCGGCTAAAATATGTTTTTCTGCTGACTTTGTCCAGTGTAAATGGCTTAGCTTCCTACACTGGTACTCCTGCTGCTTATCTAAACTGCAGAGATACTGACTCCTACTACTGCAGGTAATTCACTAACTAATCATAGATAAGTACCTCATACAACCCCACTTTAAAAAATCCAAACAATCCCTTTAAGTTATTACTTAAGAATTGATGCACGGATTAAATATCATTATACAGCAGTTTATGATTGGCCAGAGGAGGCATGTTACTGTTCACACAGCGTCATCTGACCATCTCTGGTGTGAGCAATAAACTATACAATTAGTTATTGTCAAGTTATGATATATTGTGATACATTCATGTCGTGTAGCAGGGTTGAATCATATACTGAATACAAATTACATGATGATTTTTGTGATTAGTAACACAGTTTATTGCATTACAAACATCTAATCTTTTGGATTATTATAAAACCATACCCTGAAGCCACAAAACATTTTCAAAATAAAATGCATTTTTGCATAAGGTTCTTTTTTCTTCTGCCAGGTCTGCCACAAAAGGGAGCGCTTGTCTAAGGAACCCCTTATGAAAGAGTGTATAATGTAATCAGAAAATCAAGCAATCCATGCAAAAAAAAGTACATACTTTTCAGATGTAATCTGGACTGATTATAGTTTGGTATCTCATCACCTAAGTGTGGACTAATGTGATGCTTTACTTTGTTTTCCTGTTGCTCAGAATGTTACGTGTGTAGGTTGATGCTGAAACACTAAAAAAAGGTTCTGGTTAAACAATGAGCCTCTATGGATGTAGAATTCCTCACATTGTTTTACATTTATCATTTCTATAAATATAAAAATAGGGCATTTTCCCTCACAATTTTCCTGTCTTGCTACTTTCTTCTCCTCCTCCTATATCTTCTTCCTGTTTCCTTCGACGTTGTGTAGATCTGGATTGTTTTCGCCTCCTCTCAGGGCCCTGGATGCGAGTGCAGAGCTCTGACAGTGTGGTCTATGCTGTTATCAACAGGGGTAGCTACCTCTCTATCACTGGATGTGTGTTTCTGTATGGCATGTCTTGGTCTTGCAGTTGTTTGAAGCATGAGCCCCAGTGTGCACGGACCAGTCGGCATGTCCCCAGTCTTCATTGTCCAGCATGACCAGTGTCTTGCATGTAGACAATAAGTTCATGTCCAGACATGTGATGAGAGTCATACTATCAACTTTTTGTTTGCCTTTTCATCATATCTTGGTATCTTTTGTCTGTCACCATCTTTCACCAATGCTTTAACAGCATATTTGCAGCCTGAGTGTTGCAAGGAAATTCCCCTCCAATGAAGGAACGTCATCAAGATCGAAATCAGGCATTGACATTGTCATATAACAATGTAATCTGTACCGCTGCTACTCACACATTTTAATCCTCCCTCTTCTCGTGATTTTGCCTCTTTGTTTTAGTTTATTCAGTTGCAGCATCACAATTCTGATTTCTGTTTCTTAGACGATGGGGAGGCAGTTAGCAGTTCATACGAGTCCTACGATGAGGAGGAGGTGACCACCAGAGGAAAGTCGCCGTCAGCGCAGCACCAGTGGCCGTCAGCAGAGGCGTCCATCGAGCTGATGAAGGACTCTCGGATCTGTGCCTTCCTGTGGAGGAAGAAGTGGCTTGGCCAGTGGGCCAAACAGCTGTGTGTCATCAAAGACCATCGCCTGCTGGTGGGTACAAGACTGTGTGACCATCTGAATTTAAGTTTTGTGTGTAACAATTAGGTTCACGAGCACAGAGGGTTTTTATGAAGGTTAGAATTTGTTTATATTCTCTTTGTAATTGTAACAGTTCTGTGTAACTCAACATGGGAAAAAGTTAAAGTAAGCAAACCCTCAAAATATATTTAAAACTCCGTGTTTAGCTGTTCTTGCTTTGCCACCTATTTTTAGAATGGAAAATATGAATCTAATAAATCAACATGTAAACAAATGTAGTAGTAGGACAGTTCTCACCCCATTTGGGCTGAGAATGTTGAGAAATCCCCCAAAATGCACAATACCAGGGCTAGAACTGGGACACTTTGTCACATATCTGAGGCAGAACCCAAACAGGCAGGTTAGTGAAAAGTGTTTAATTTTGACCAGAATTTTTCTGTCGAGCACAAGGTTCTGTATGAATGAACAAATGAAAACTGTTAATGCCAGAGATTCACACCAGAGGGTATAGATTATTCTATATTCTTTCCTGAGTAAGAACTTAAAAGTATTTATAAAATGCGGTTGCAGTGTACATATTATTTATTTAGCCTATTTTCAGTCATCAGAATGCAGAAAACAAAGTCTCTGAACATGAGCTCATTTTTTCTAGGTGACCATCACTCCCTCTGATTGGGTTTTAAAATCCTTATTTTGAGGTCTAAAGGTTGGCAAGTCTGAAGGAGAGTGAAATGGAGAGTGAAAAGGAGCTTGGGTTGAGTTGAGGGGGGTGGTATCCAGGGGCAAAGACTTGGCAGAGGGTAATTTGGGAAAAAGAGCTGGCAGGCGGGCTTGGCAAACTGGCGAGATGCACTGGCATGCAGGTGGATCTTGGAGACAGAAAGAACAGGTGTATCTCAGGGAGACAGGAAG
The DNA here is from genome assembly GCA_027495735.1 of Lutjanus campechanus. Classification (NCBI taxonomy): domain Eukaryota; kingdom Metazoa; phylum Chordata; class Actinopteri; order Lutjaniformes; family Lutjanidae; genus Lutjanus; species Lutjanus campechanus. Next base: position 11,253 of record JAJHUR010106021.1, read on the forward strand.
GCAAAAAAACTAACAAGCAAAAAGACAGTCTGGGACATTAAACTGAGCTGGAAGTGTGGCACAAAGACAAACTTTATGTGGCACCGTGATTCAGCAGGGACTGGCTGTGGGTGCAGAGTATTTTTAGTGAAGTTCTGATGGCCTATAATGATTGTCTTATCAGTTTTTTGCATTGCATGCCTTGATCTCTGTTATGGTATGATTTTGTTGTCTGCTCTGCTGACCTGTTTTCTTCTGCCTTTGTTTTTAAAGCCCTTTTGTCAGCTCATTTTGTTTTAACTGTGCTGCAGAAATAAATTCAACTTGACTTTTATGTGAGTGTCTACACCCTCTTTAGGCCACAACTCCATGTGTGAAGTGGAAGATTCCTATTAGTGGAACACCACTATAAAAGGACCATTTGCTCCATGTGTTCTGTTTGACTCCCTGCTGAAACATTTAAGAGTTTGTTTGTTTTAAGGTCTAACATGACCGTGTCACGACAATAAAGACACTTTAATTGTTTTAAAAGAGAGTGCCTTGGAGTTGTGGGGGTTTTTGTGTACACATGTATCCTTATCCAAAGAGCACCTCCAAAAAAAAAACCCAATTTGAGTCCAGAGGCGCCTCTAACCAAACATTTTTTGACTTGGCCTCATGGCAGACAGGTGTGCTTGATTGGAGATGGTGGTCAGGTGTGCAGAGAGTGAGAGAGAGCGCGGGCAACGAGCAAACAGACAGACGAAACCAAAACGCATCAAGCACACCGCACTCATAACAAGGCTGAAAATAACAAAAACACACACACACATTGCAAGGCAGTCACAGAGGAGGGACTGTAACACATCTAAATGATACGGGTGTAAGAAAATATCAAAAATATCGAGTATTGCAATATTATATTTTGTGAAACAATTGATTCTGAAAACACTGCATAATGATATTGTGATACTTGCAGAGATTTTTGTTGTGTTTAAACCCCCATCCACTAAATAACAGTGCTGTGACCTGTCTTCCCTGTTCTGGTTGCAGAAAAAAGTAAACTTTTTTAATGCAAATGTTATAAATATGATGATTTGTTCTATATACAACGATAGTTTTCCTAAAATTTAAATAAAAAGCAACATATCTGCTTACAGTATCGCAATATATCGTAATATATTGAATCGTAATCCCTGTTTCATGATGCGTGTCAGATTCTTGCCAACACACAGCCCTACTACATGACCATTAAAACATTTTGTTGAATATCCTAATATGAGTTAGATGAGAAGATGGATACAACTCTCAACTGTGCATTAAGGCTAACTTTAATCATTACTTTATATTAACAATGGAGCAAATGAAAACAGATACAGGGATCATCAGCTCCGTGGCGCATTTCTGTTACTGCTCTCACCAGCCTCGTGGTTAAAGATTCAGTTCACGCAGATTGAAGTACAGAGCTCTGAGACAATTAGCCATGCTTGAAGCAGGGTAAGACAGATAGCCTGGCTCACTTTAAAGTTCAAATGTTCAAAAATACATTTTCCCGCACCACAAAAGCTCATTATTTAACCAATTGTTTCTCATTTGTTTGATATGTACACAAACTGCAGTGTCAAAATGACAATTTGTGGTTATATGCAACTATTTCTTGGCAAACATTAGCCAAGCATAGTAACATCCAGGAGTCTTGTTGTTATGAGGTTACCAGGCAACTGGTAGGATAAACAAACTATTATTCATCAAGAAATTACAATACACCTCAAAATGCACAAACTTTTGCTTGTATTACTGTTTTTTTTATTTTGTAGAGAGCCAGACTAGCTGTTTTCCCCTGCTTCCAGTCTAAATGCTCAGCTTATCACCTCATGACTCCAGCTCCATATGTAACGTACATGCATGAGAGCGATATTCATTTTCTAATCTAACTCTTAGAAATAAAGCAATGGGATTCTTGTAACCATGTTAATCATGACTCGTGTTATAAAGGATGTTTAAATATTTATAGACTTGCATGAAACATTCCCCTGAATGCATTGTAGTAGACTACAACGCATTCAATGTAGTTTACAATACTGCACGTGTTTAACTGTTCAGTTGGTTGTAAAATCACAAAGTTAAGCCAGTGTAATCTCTGCCACTCTCAGTGCTATAAGAGCTCCAAGGAGCAGACCCCTCTGCTGGATGTGAGTCTGCTGGGCTGCAGTGTGGTCTACAAAGAGAAGCAGCTGAAGAGGAAAGAGCACAAACTGAAGATCATTCCAGTGGGAGGGGAGGCCATCGTGCTGGCGCTACAGAGCAAGGAGCAGACAGAGCAGTGGCTGAGGGTAAGCCAGTCAAAAATGCCTCGGGGAGCAGTATTATTATTACTCTACCTGTTGCTGTGTCCATTTGCTGAAGGAAGAATTGTACAATATATGATTTAGCTCATTATTTAAAATTAATTCTGGAATTTTAATTATATTAATTTGTTCATTAGGTGATTCAGGAGATCAGTCCCAAGCCAGCTGAAAACTGTGACCCCCAGCACTCTGTGTCTGACTCGCCAAGACTGATTTGTACAAAGGTACTCTCACTTTGACCTGTCGTTCTATGATCAGACAACCTATGGAAGAGGTCTGAGCAGTTTTATAATTTGAATTTCTGATCAACATGCCCATTAAAATATTAAAATGTTGACATGAACCTTCAGGGAGACCTGAGTGAGAGACACTCGGTGGCTTCAGAGAGTGGCAGCAGCACCGACAGCCATGCTGAGACTCCTGAAATCAAAGATGGTGAGTCAAACTTTAGCTTATTTTTCAGAGTCAGTCCAAAATGTGGGTTCAGGCACATGTTGCCGAGTATCTGATACAAAAAAATGAAAAACATTCATCTCCTTCTCCTCTTCCCCTCCACAGTGAAGAAGAAATCTGGTCCAGGTTTGAAGTTCAGCAACCTCATGAACATTGGCAAGAAGAAACCCTCCTCGTTAGAGAGCCCAGAGAAATCTGTGGACACCTCAGGTGAGCAGAGATCCACTGTACATGTCATCCTAAAGCCTGCTCCACAATAATTTATTAGCTCTGATCTAAGTAATAACCGATAATAATTAATGGGTTTATGGCACTAAACAAACATAAATACCCATTTGCGGGGTCTATGGATAGACCCAGTCATAAAATCATTCAGTCTGAGGTGCTAAAATGTAAATGCTCTCCTTGCTTAAAAGCATATGTTTTTGTGTTTACTATGTTTACTATGTTTTTGAAACAACTGTTCATTGGATCACTATGTAGAAGGTCAGTTAATGGTGTGCCACTGGGATCTGTGCTTGGTCCTATCATTTTTTCAATTTACATGTTAACTCCTGGTACATGAGTCAATAATTACAAATCGGGCTCTCATTTCTAAGCCTGATGCCTGTCAGCACCAATCAAATGATGGATAGGAAGGAATCATTTCACATAATTAATTTACAAACTCTCACAATGCCCATGTGTAAGAAATCACCGTGTCCTATTCGATCCTAATCTCTTCTTTGAAGAACATATAAACAATACTACGAAGAGTGTATATTTCCATTTTAGAAAGCATTTACAAGGTTTGTCCAGTTCTCTCCGTGACTGATGCTGAAACACTTATTCATGCTTTTGTCTCATCTAGATGGGACTACTGTAGTACACTTTTCTCTGGCCCACCTAAATGAACTATTATCAGTCAACTATTATTAGGATATTAGCTATAACTAGAAAATATGATAATATGACCCCTGTTCTAATTACAGTAGATTGGCTATAATAAAGGTCTGACTTCAGGATTCCACTTTTAACTTTGACTTTGACATGACTTTCAATGTAAAAATGACTAGACCTGTATTGTATTGAGTTGTGTACTTGCATTACAACGCTCAATGCCCAAGCCCAGAGAAATTGGTCATTTTACTCACAATAATGGTGCTTTTCATTTGGTCACCTGTCAGTGGCATCATATCCCCTTTACTCTGCTATTTGCTATAACATTGCCAGAAATTACATACTGTGCATTGAAGAATTCATATGCAGTAGGAAGAGCAACAGGTAACTCCTCTTTCCTCTGTCAGGCTACCTCAACGTGCTGGTGAACAGCCAATGGCGGACCTGCTGGTGTCTAATCAAGAATGGGCAGCTGTGGTTTTATCAGGACAAGGGCAAGAACAAAGTGAGCCAACCAGCTGTGACCCTCGGGGGCTGCAGCATTTTGCCCGACCCCAGCCCTGAGCACCTGTACTCCTTCAGGATCGACATGGACGGCACACAGCTGGCAACTCTAGAGGTAGACAACCATTGTGTTTTCTGTTGCTTTGCAACAACCTTGCTAATGTTTGGATAAGTGAGCTATAACTGTAAAATGTGGATACAATTAGTTTTTTGTTGATACAAATACATATTTCTCCAACCATTGCTGAATAAATGGTTTGGCGCTCTGATAAGATAAAGGCTGCTAGACTGTTGGGTTACAAGCTAGACAAACGCTTGTGCTGTGATGCACTTCCTGTCTGCCTCAGATGAGAGCTTACCACAGTGTTACTCTGTAGAAGCAATAACCAGAGGTCTAACATGTCTGGAATGGCAAAAACAAACGTCAGCATTTCTCAAAAAGAGAACCTCATTCGGAAATCACTTTATGCTTACATCAAACTGAGCCTATGTAATATATGTATGTGCGCACAAGGGTGGTCTGCGTGTTTGTGTTCATATGTGTGTGCGAGTGTGTGTGAAGGGTGTGGATGAACTGGGATTTTGGGGACAGATGCTACGCCCTTTTTCATTAGGCTTCCAGTACCACCCTGCTACACAGCATATTTGGTCATAGGGAATGGAATTTAATGTTTAGTCTTGAGGGCTCTATCTGACACATTTATGGTTTTCTTGTTATGAGGGTTTTTTAAATTTCACAAATATACAAATTCCCAGATCCACTATTAACCAGAACAAATAACCTATTTTAATTCAGAAAAATGTGTCAAAACATCATGTGTTTGTAACAACTGCAGTTCTATTAGATGAGCTGTTTGAATGTCCCAAAATAATAATAGGCTGTTCTGTCTCTTCATGAAAGTTCTTATTATGGGTGTCATTTCGGCTGGTTATTGCTGTTTTATGAGACATACTGAATACTTGTCTGCTCTCAAAGTGTTACCACTTAGTTGTTTATTATATTAAAGGCTCACTGCATAAGATTTAGGGGGATCTACTGGCAGAATATGGCAGAAATGTAATATAATATTATTAAGTATGTTTTCATTAGTGTATAATCATCTGAAAATAAGAATTGTTGTGTAGGTGAGTGATATTCAGTTGGTTGCAATCTAGAACCTCACCGCTAGATGCCACTAAATCCTACACATTGGTCCTGCAACAGTTACATTCTTAATTGTCACAAAGAGCCACATTTACAATCTGTAGCGCAAGGTCTGAGGTCAGGCCGCGTCATAAAAATTAACATTTTGACTAGTAGTGGATGGGTTGCAGGTAGGTAATAGTCTGAAGCATCTCCCCCTGTCCTAACTGTGTGTGCGGGGTTTGCATACAGAAGCATGACTGCTGTGACATCGCTGCTCACATGGAAACATTACTACATTAATCACTGAAAGCGGCCTTTCATCATTAACCATTAAAGAAAACACTCAGACATCAATACAACACAATAAGGAAATCAGCTAGACAGCTTGCCCTGCTCACCATAATTAAGGAGATGATTTAATGGTCAAAGAGGCCGATTTGACATATTTACATGCCTGCAATAATGTCAGTGCAGAAAATATCGATAATATTTAAGCATCAAAACCACAAACTGTAGTTTTAAACTGACATGACAGAGGATACTCTGTCAAACCTTGAAACCTTTTGGATGTGTAGAAGAACACAGAACATTAATTAAAATTGTCCTGACTGATCCTGTAGGATTCAAATCATTAGTGAAATTACAGCTGTTGTGCCTCATGCGTAAATGCGAACAGTGTCTCTCTTAATGCTTCACCCTGTTTCACCCACCTACTGTACAACCATCCGCAATTAATCAGAATGTTCATTTTTAAGACCAACCGATAAACTAAAAAAATATGTCCTTTAAATAGCAGGAAAATATTGCGCAATTGACTTCAGACAACACAACTTGCACCAACTAGACAAGGTGGGCGCTGGGCATGAAAGTGTCATCAGCACTGGTCAGAAGTTAGTACTGACAGCTATGATCCACTGTGTGGAAGATTCAGCCCCAACTTTTCAGAAATTGGTTTACATCCTTGCTAGCTACCGCTCAGCTGGGGAGAGACATTTCACATCTTTAAAGGGTTTGTGTCTTGAAATACTGCTGGGAATTCATGCTGTAGCAATCAATTTATTAATACAAAGTGACAGATGGCATGCAGCATAAACCATGAGCTGTTTTTAATCTTAGGATGTTGCAAGTGCATGGTATGTACTGAATGCACTTTGTTCCACTCTTTCCTCCGTCTCTCAGGCTAAGACATCCGCAGACATGGGCCACTGGCTGGGCCTCTTGCTGTCACAGACGGGGAACAAGACGGACCCCGAGGAGCTGACGTACGACTACGTCAACGCTGAGAGGATCTCCAGCATCGTCACTGCTGCCAAGACTTCCTTCTAGTGAGACCCCTCACTTCTGTCCACTTTTAGGGGCACTGGTCCCACCAGTGTGTGCGTACTTGGGAATTATATTTAAATGAGATGTCTGTGTGTCTCTCTAGCTTGATGCAGAGGAGGTATTCAGAGCCAAACACCTACATCGACACCCCACCCTCCATTTCTCACAACTCTGATGAACTGTACGATGATGTGGCTTCTATAGCTGATCCAGAGGTATGTCCCAAATTTAAAATTAAAGTTATATAGAACCAGAAACAACTCAGACACTTGATCTTATTCCAGTATCAGTACAGCAAGTCTGTACATCTGTTTAGTTCACGGAAAACCAGCTGTTAAAATGTAGTTTATGACACAGAACTGGTAGTAGAGCTGCAACAATTAGTCAATTAATCAACTAGCTGATTGAAAGAAAATTAGCTTTGATAATCAACTAATTTCCCAGTCATTTTCATGCAAAATTGTCAAAAAAAAAAGTAAAATAATCAACTGTGGTGTTTTTTCCGGAATAAAAGCCTGCAGCCTTTCTACCATCTCAGTTGTTTTATCAGTTTTCGATTTCAGTTTCACTTTTACACTTTATACTCACTTCATCTGGCCTCTTTCCAATCTCATAACATCCTGCGTCCGTGTGATACAGGATGCTGAAGAGAGCGGCCTGCCAGACACCGAGGACAACAATCTGCAGGAACAGAATGAAACGTGCACACAGCAGGACAGCAAGGACTCAGTGGGAACAGAACAGGACACTGACAACAGGATTTATCTGGACCTCGTCCCTGTACGCTCCTTCCTCCATACGTCCTCTGGGGGCAAAACCCTCCCTGCCAAAGAAACTTCTAGACATTCCCCAGTCACAGTAGAGGACCAGAAGGACTCCTCATCTCAAATGAAAGAGGTAGATAATAGGGATTCATTCAGATTTGTTGTACTACATTTACACGTCATATTTTATGCTTTAATTCTATATTTAATGCATTCATTCCAGGTAATTTCAACTAACCGTACTGAGCCAGACTCCACACCTGTGTTAAATGGAACAAGTTTGACCTCCGCTACCAGCAAACCAGAACAAGAGCGCCCACAGACTCCCACTCCACCGCAGCCACAAACCCAACCGGTCAAGACCTCATCCCAAAGCCAGGAAACCCCCAAGAGGACCAGCCTGGGAATCCCACAGGCCTTCAGTAACTCCTCTGGGGCACAGATCCATAAAGGCCCGACTGCTGCTGGCTTCCCTCACAGTCCTCAGCCCACACGGCCCAAAGCACATACCATAGGTGAGGATGAAAAAAACGGGGACACTGGGTTGGTGGGTTCTGTGTTAAAAGCCAGCACCACTTCTACACACACCTTTTTAAAAAAAAAGATTTTTTGGAAAGACCATTTCCAGCATTAAGTAATAATGTATTATTGTTCTCCACTCTGAGTGTACTGTACTCTTCCATTACAATGGCTCCCTCTAGTGATAGGCTGCATCCTCTACAGTCAAAGACACAGCTTGGTGTGCAGATTTACAGTATGTCACAATAGAAATATGAGTAACACTTTCTACGACACCCATGTCTATAATGAATTATAAACATACTTTTAACCCCCAACCATAACCCTCAAACAATGGTTAAATGAAAGGAAATTATTAATAGTAGTAATACATTTTGGAAAGCAATGTTAATTGATTATATGTCATATCTAAACGTATAGCCTGTTTGATTTAACAATGCCTTTTTCCTTCAGTGAGAAACACCAGAACCAGGGTGAGGGTTATTTCATCAACAAATTTCATTACCTCACTAAGAGCACCCAATGACCACTTAGAGTAAATTATAATCACAATGTAATGCATTTTAAAATGATTATAATGCACTGCAACTATTAAATATAATAATTTATGCACTTGAAAAGAAGTAATTAAGTGTTGACTTAAGTGTTGAATTAAGTACTTGACTTTGTGAGTCATTATAAAATGCTTTATAATGTGTAATGATTGTTGTTATAAACCATTATGAATATTTGAGTTCTTATAACTAAAATTATACCATGCTATTTGCATTATAAGTATGTTTTACAATATAGCCATGGGTGTTAGCGAAACATGCTTTTTAAGAATTAACCCTTTCTAAGTCCCGCCTCTTTTTTGCTCTGTGCTCCAATGACAGTTGAGCAAGTTTGGTACATAGTGACATAGCAAGGCTGCTGTTATTGAGTAAATGATAAATATCAGATATTGTTTTACTTCTGTATGAGCTAAAATATACAAAATTTCAACAATCCATTCTCAGGGTCTCCCGGTGCAGTCGAAGGGAAACTGGGTAAGAACCGCACAGAGGCAGACATGCGCCGCTACATCGACGAGCGTGACCGCCTGGAGAAAGAGAGGGAGGAGGTGAGAAGCAGTCTGGCAACCCTGAAGAAGGAGAGGAGGGAAATCAAAGAGGAGCTCAGCGGCTGCCAAGGTACGTCTTCCTCATTTCCCTGTGGCACATTACTGTGCTGATTACACACTTACTGCATTCCAAATCACATTCATTTTCCTTTTATATTTAATACACACTGCAGCTGTCCTTACAAAGTACGTACTAATGCATGCAAACAAACAAGTATGCAAACAAATGGGACATAAATTTTGTCATAACATTGCAACTTGAACTTTGACCCTCTTGCTCATATATCCATCACAGTGCATAGAACAAAATTTTGAGTTAAAATAATAAGTATGCAATTTGAAACACAGCTTAAATCTTTCTATAGAGCGCAGCCATCAATCTGTGTGACTGACAGCTGTCTGTTATCCTCAGATCCAAAGCAGCAGGCCTCATTAGAAGCCTGTCTGAAGCAGAAGGAGGAGGCTTGTCGGGAGGCAGAGCGCCGCAGGGTAGAGGTGGAGCTACGGTTGGTAGAAGTGAAGGAGAGTCTGAAGAAGGTAGAGTCGGGGCCTTTCACACTGGGAACCACACTGGACAGCAGCCTCCAGGACACGCCCACGGTTAGTGTACCGGTTCTGAGTGTATCAACATCTAAGTCTTTACAATCTTCAGTCAGAGCTGCGGTTTGCTAACTGCCACACCGACATTTCACCCTCAGCCTAAAGCATCATCCCTGCCTGCTTCCCAGACATCATCATCATCGTCATCATCACTCCAACCCTCCAACAGCAGCGTAAGTGCAGACACCGCCTCTCCAGTCAACTCTGCATCTGCGCTAAAGAGCAGACCTGCCTCCATCATGGGCACCAAAGGCAACGTCCTGCAGAAAGCTAAGGTGAGACTATAGATGTTATCTAGCACAAGAATATTTGGTAGCACTTAACATTTCAGCTCAGTAATAACATGGTAATATTGTGGTAATAGTTTGATAATAAAAATGTAATAATTAAGTAATACCATGGAATTACCAAAGTAATCAGTAGGTAACAGCTTGGTTTTAGCAATGGGTATATCTAGGTAATATTAGCATTTTAACTCTGAATCATGGCTGTTACACAGAAACTACTACAAGCGTTTATAGATACAATCAACAACATTAAATATATAATTTGCACAGTATTACCTTGAAACAAAAGGGAGTGTTTGGAATATAAGGGAGGATGATTTTCAGCATTATAATATAGTAATTACAGTGTATTGTTGTTTTTGATGGGACATTTTTTATGATTATTTTTTATATGATAGTGGCCTATAATATTCTGAAAACAGTAATTATATTACCTCATTATTAACATGTTATTACCCATTTAATGTTACCATATTACCATCATCAATCAACATATTGTATTGATACATCCATTTTATTGTTAGCAGCTTGCCATAATGTTACCAAAACGTTGCTATACTATTACTAAATAGCTCTCTAGATAGCCTTGTTGCTATTTTTAAATGTCTTTACCCGTTTAGTCAATTATGGCTGTCAATACTGAGTAACAGACTGCTGCTATGTACGCAGCTCAGATCACAGTCTCTGGATGAGCACTTAAATAATTTTAAAATCACTAAAATAACTTTTAAATTAATATTTTGTGTCAAATCATTGTTTGTTTTAAATTTAAATGTTTGTTTTAGTGGAATAATGTGCAGTGAGCAGGTCATTATTGCGAAATAAATCCCTTCAGGGTGATTCAACACTTCTCTGCTTGACGTCGGGGTCTTGCATCACCCTGTTGTGGTTTATTTCGTAATAAACTGTCAATTATCCCTTATGCAATGTATAAGTGTTACCAAATGTACCATTATGATTGTACAGATGTACCTCACTTTCATCCTTTTTTGTATTAACAGGAGTGGGAGAAGAAATCTACCACCTAGAGGGAACCCTGAATGTCCTTTGACCTTCTTCAACCTCTCAAATCCACAAGTTTCTCAGACCAGACAATTTCCAAACATCCACCCCACTCTCTCTGGATCCTCATCACTTCCCTGTCAAGACTATAAAGAGCCAATCAGAGAGATGCACAAGACGTCTTCTCAAATACCACTGGATAATCTTCGTTTCAATGACTCTTCAAGTTGTTTTTTTCTCCATTTGCTAAATGAGGACATTGATGCAGTAGCATTTTGGCCAACTTGACAAGCAGCCAAACATTTGAAACCACTGAAGTTTGAAACAGAAAGACACCCATCTACAAAATTGGCCATTTTGTACACTCTTAGATTGTAGCTTGGTTCATATATGCTGGTAGCCAAGATGTAAATATATTTACACCATTATTCAGCCTTTTGGCTTGTATTGCTAGCTAAAAATGCACTTTTTATTCAAATAAAAATGTACTGACAACAACCACTGGCTTGAAATGTGTTTATGAAAACGTTTTGTCTTTTACCTTCAACATTACATCTGTCAGTCCAGCTTGTCTGTTGAAAATAGACTGGAGGTTCATTGTAATAATGCAAAGGACAGTGGGAGCCTGCAGCATTAAAATTTAACAGGGTAATTGGATTCAACTCAGTCACTTCTCACTAATGAAGTAATAAAGCATTCATGAAGGGGAGCAATTTGATAATATGATGTTCATCTGGCAAATGCTTATGAGGGTTCAAAGTGTTTAAATGTTACTTTTGATTACTAAATGAATAATTTGGATTATTTGCAGTGGGGTTTTATGAGGTACTTATTCATAGTCAGGGTATTACATACAGTAAATGGCGGAGAGGCAGAGAAGAGTACCGGTGTGGGAAGCTAAGCAATGTACTGTTGTGGACAGGATCAGCAGTGAAACATTTCAGCAAGCTAAAAAAGGTCCACCTAAAAAAAAAAAATTTATATCAATTTAAGTGTACACTATTTTTAGAATATTTTCAGTGCTTTACTTTGCCGTCAGATGGCCTTTTCCCCTGGGAAAACTGCTGTTACATCAGCCAAATATCACTCTCTTCAAACCAACCAGACTCCATTGGCAAAATCAGTCATTTACCTTCCAGAGGAAAGGAGTTCTGGTCTGCTGCTGTTAGTTAGTTTGTGTTATGTGTTTTAAAAGAAGAGTTTGGATTCACTGAAGTCACACAATAACACAAACAAACCAACAGATTGTGGCAGCGGTAGACCAGCAACTCCTGTGTTTCGCGAGGTAAAATTATTGATTTTTGCCAATGGAGTCTGGTTCAGCTAGAGAAAGCAAGAATTTTAATTATTTAACAGCAGTTTCCCGTCGTTAAAGGCTGTCTGGTGGCATGGTAAAGCTGTGAAAATATTCTAAATATAGTATACATTTAAACTGGTATTGAATTTTTTTTTTAAGGTGGGCCTTATTTTATGTGTTATTAGCCTCGTAAAATAAGGCTCACCTAAAAAAAAATCAAGTTTTGCTGTCCACAGAAGCACATTGCTCAGCTTCTGTACTGGTACCCTTGCTGCTTCTTTAAATTGGAAGTGTGTCGACGGCCATCTACTGTTGGTAATAAACTGACTATGGGTAAGTACCAGATACAACCCCACTTCAGAAAATCCGAACTATCCCTTTAAGTTAAATTCAAGGTTTTTTTTTTCTCTATCCCCAAAAGTGATATTAGTACACTTAAAAGTACAAAACCTGACAGTTATACAGCACAAATATAACTAATAATGAAAGACATATATACATATATTTATAAAATAATTTGGATCATTAGTGAAAACAGTCAACTTTTTTAACACCTAAAATTCCTAAATCAGTTGAGTGATTTAGGAAGAATCTATTATAAAAAAGAATATTAGAATATTATACAGTTGTATATTGAAACATCAAAATAAAGCAGTTGGTATAAAGCATTTTTGGCACAAACTTGATGTTTTTGTCTCTGCTGGATGGAGGAAAGTGGGTTGTGGCGATTAGCCTTTAAAAAAACAAAATGACACAGATATACACTAAAATATAATAATATAATATAAATGTTTACATGTTTGAATAGACAAGAACCATATTGAGACAAATGCACAAGTGAGTACAGTGATGGCTGAAATTCAACAAAAAGAAACAAACGGACACTGCAGCAGAAATAATACACACAGTTTGAAGGCACTTGTGAGTTGAGTTCAAGTATGAATATTGAAACAGTAACAGTAGTTTTCCCTTTACTCCAGTGTGAACCCGCAAACATCCTTAATCCTCTTAAGTGTCCGTAGGTGAGTTGTTTCAGTGTATACAGTGGTGTGTTTTATACGTGTATGATTTTATCAGGCAGCATGTCTCCTGCGGTGCAGTTTGTAGTGATGCAGGAGCTCCTGGTGGCTCTTCTTCTGCCTGTTCCTTTTCCTCAGACCAGCAGGCCTTGGACGATCTCCTCTGGATGAAGGCCTGCTGCTTCCTACAGACGAACCACAGAAAAAGTCACAACTTTGGCATGTGACAAAAAGTGAATACCAGAAGAAATATTGTGTAGGAAGGAGTAAGGATAGTGAAATTTATCCAGAAACAAAAGAATGACGTAAATAAGGAAAGAAGACTCGTGAATGCCACTGACTTGTTTCACAGTGTGGTCCTTCATAGCCTTGACACTGACATCGGAAGCTCCCTCCGGACAGGACGCAGACCCCATCATTCATACAGGGGTTGGGCTTGCACAGGTTCACTGGCATTTTAGCCTCTAAGAAAAAGAAATATATCAGAAAACACCTGGTTAGCACAACAGAGTTAACATATATAATAATAATTATTGTTGTTGTTGTCAACACTAATAATAATAATAATAATGATAATAACAAAAAATACACATGAAATAAGCAACACATGCAGCCAGTGTAATGATGCTAAAACTTGAGTGATGTCCTCATTTAATTTAAGGCTGTTTGTAATGGGTTTCAGTGTTTCAGTTATCTGGCGCTACAGATATCATCAGGATGACAATGATGTTTTACACCATGATCACCAGTAATTTGGTGACCAAAAAACAAAAACAAAAAAAACAAGTAATAGCATATATAAACAAAACAATAAAGGACTAAGAATTGACTCTTGTAGAAAACCAAATAGACTATTGTGCTTTTCAGAGACATGTTCACAGAGGCTTACAAAATATCCCCTGCCTGTGTGATATGAATTGATCCAATTTAGAGCAATACCTTGTAAAACAATTAAATTTTCAAGTCTGTCAAGAAGAATATTGTTATCTACTGTGTCAAATGCAGCGGTTTAGTCAAAAAGTACAGAGGGAGGAAACAGAGGTATTTCCCTGCATGCTCACCTGAACACAACATCTGCACCAAAACATCCTCAAAGTACTTGAGATCCTCGTAAGATGGGACAGAGATCATGTGCTCCTCCGAACCAGCGATCTGCAGCAGCCGGTCTCTCTGCACGTCTCCGATACCGATCACAAACAGTGAGACTCCGTTATCTCTGATCTTCTGAGCCGGAACAGCCGCGTCATCTCCACCTGAACCGTCTGTCACCACCACCACAGCCTTGTTGACCCCGGGCCGCGCGCCTTTGGCCACCGTCAAGACGTTGGAGTGGATGTGAAGTAAAGCTGCGCCCGTTGAGGCAACTCCACCCATGTAGTTGGCGTCACCTACAGCCTTGAGGATGGCAGAGCCGGTCTCATGGGTGTCCAGGTTGAAGACGGTGTTGGCTCTCCGACCGTAGGACACAAGAGCCACTTGAGCAACATCGCGGTTGATGTCGAACTGGACGGTGAGGCTGCGCACAAAGTCGCGCAGGGTGCCAAAGTTATCACGTCCGACACCACCTGAGGCATCCAGGGCAAACACCAAGTCCACTGCCTGGCCCAGACAACCTGGAAATCAAAAAAGACAAAGAATTATTGAAGGTTTTGACCTCTAGTCTTTGTCTCACATGCATGAAGATGCACATTGATGCCAAAAGTGAAGAGAAGGTTCTGGTGGATGAACAGGTCAAACATGGGACAGGGTGCCTGTCACATGTAAAACCAAAAGTCAATTTTGACTTATTATTTTTAGACTTACTTGACACCCCCCCCCCCCCCCCC
>JAJHUR010106024.1:4467-19594 GCA_027495735.1 Lutjanus campechanus
ACAAAACTCCGGCATCATTTCCAGTTATTAAGTAGAATTTGTATTTGGGTAGTAAAACCGACATTATTAAAACATCCAAGCATCCTGTGTCATAGCTACATATGTGACGTTTTTAACAAATCAAACCGTTTGGACATCGGTTGAGAATTCAGTGCATAATTCTACTTTAAGATTGTGGAGTACCTCTTATCTCCATAGACTTACGTTCACTTCTGCCTCTGCGAGGGCTGTACTAAGATGGCAGCGCTTTAGGCACGTCCCTCCACAATCGATGCGGCGTCTACGTATATATGTCTGGATAGAAGTACCAAGCAATAAGCCAGCTTTCTTCGAAATTGTAATTCTGTCTGATGTACACATTGTGTGTGTGTTTCATGCAGTAAACTGACTCTCCATCACTGACAGAACAAATACAGTCATTCAGCACAATATTTAACTGCAACATATGAAATTAATTTAACCAAGCTTTGTTTTAGTGTTCTGTTGGTACCCTTTTACTATCACTGTGGATCCCGTCAAATTTCTATCCCTGGTGAGTCTCTGTTGTCGAGCCTCAGGAGTCTGCTGCTGTTACCATGGTAACACACATTCAGTCTCCATCATTCTCAGTTATGTGACTGGATGTGACTGGATGTGACTGTGTCTCAGTGCATAAATCCATATACTGGCTGTAACTAAGGCCAAATGCCGAAGCAATATCATGACACTGTGAAATCATTGTACTGAATTCTCCTAACAATCATGAGCTTCAGCCGCCATCGCTATGGAGACGCCTCAATCCATAGTTGTGACATCAGAGTTCTATCTCACTCAGCAAAACAACAAAATAAATTTTAATTCAGCTGCTGGAATTCATTCAAATTGAAAAAGAGTCAAATGGCTGAATTTATCCAAAAGGTTCCATAAAGATCAATTTGTAAGTTCACCTTCCATCAGCCACACAGCTAGTCTAAATTCTTCTAGCAATGTTTCTAGCAATGCTCTCTCTGACTTGTAGTTGACTTCTGTCCTGCAGTTGTTGTGGACAGTCTTTCATGCTCCACCCAGTCTTTCAGTGTGTGTACTGGTGATTCAACCAAGACAATTTAATGTCACAGTGCTGAAGTGATCCATCAGACACTAACTGAGGAAAAAATTATTGATGTCACAGGTGATCTGTGTTCTTCTTGAGGTCTTGAGTAAAATGATTCTAAATTGAATGTCTTCAGGATCCCGTCGCAGACAGAAGGGCTCAGACTTCTCTTCGTCCTCTGAGGAAGAATATGAGACGAACGCTGGGACTCCTAAAGCCAAACGCTCTTCCCATCCCTCCACATCTGCCCAGACACCACGCGGCCACCGGACAGCTGCCACCCGATCCAAGTCTGTCTCCCTGGAGACAGAGGAGGACGAGGACCAAAACGAGGTTGACCCCTACCAGAACTGGTCCACGCACAGCGCCGAGATCGCCAAGTAAAAAAAACAATGATATGTACTTTAAGTCAAAGAGTAACCAAACATGAATCAGTTGTTTTGCCTTTAGTTGGTCTTTTTTTGTTGCAATATGTCGAAACCTTCGTGTTCACCTTGTGTTTCCCCTGCAGGCTCAGTCAGGACCTGGCCAAAGATCTGGCCATCCTGGCGAAGGAAATCCATGATGTTGCTGGGGACGGAGACTCGCCAAGCTCTGGCATGGGCACCACCACCTCACCCAGCTCGCTGCCCAACACGCCGGCCTCCACCATCTCTGCTAGGGAGGAGGTGGGCAACGCTGCAAACCGCCATACAACCCCAACACTCTCACAACCACCATTCATACCACAGCTTCTAAAACTGGGAACACACAAGATTTATGAGCTTGTTAATAACAAGACTTTGTCAGTGACCAGTCTGAACTGGTCTGTGACAACAAAGTCAGCTAGTCGGTGTAAAAAAGATTAGGATTATAATCGCTCCTCTCCTTCACAACATTCTAATGTTTTAGAGTTTGGATCTGGAGGAATCTGTATGATCCTGCAGTTTCAGCTGATTACCATCAGAAATCTGTAAACCATCAGTAACTGTGTGCAGTTCTTCCAGTGTTCCCAGTTTAGTAAGTTAGTAACATTTGTTGTTTTATGAACCAGGTCTTCTTTTTGTAGTTTTATGTATCATCTCGATCAAGTTTCTGGACATCAGAGGTGTTTCAGGAGGAAACATTCACAGTCATGTTTTCTGCAGGTTGATTGACAGGAGCTTCATCACGCTTTGGATTCTCATGATTCATTTCTCTGTTCTGCTGCACAGGCGCCATCTTATCCATACTTACGTGGGGTTCGACCATCTCAGGTGTCTAACTCTGACTCATCACTCCTCCTGCTCTGTAATTGGTTCCCCTCCACCTCCACCATCCTGCCCCTCCCATTGCTGATCCAAACACCTCCCTCTCACCGGTGTTGGATTGTTGAGAAGCACATTTGATTTTTTCATTTTAAGACTTGTCTGACTGATTGGTCTGGTATGAAAGGTTATTACAGACAAAACCACTGAGTTAGCACAAAACAAGTCCAGCCTGGAATCAGTCTGCAGGCTCAAGGTCTGAACTGACAAACTGGTCTACCAGGAACCCAACCCAACTCAACCCTACCCTGAAAATTTTATTATAATATTTCTGTCTGATTTAGTGACTGTTGGTCTTGTGTTTACAACAAAACCTCAGGTCTATCACAAGACAAATCCAAGCTAGATTCAGTCTGCAGGGTTGAGGTCTTGAATGCTGTCACAAACAGCTGTACCAGCTGAAGAATCCAACCCTATTCTCTAGGAGCTGTATGTAGGCAACTGGACTTCCTTGAGGTTCTTGAAGACATTTCTCCTTTCATCCACAAGGTATCTTCAGTTCTAGCTGACTAATGTGAAATGTATTCAAGAACCTCAAGGAAGTCCAGTTGCCTACACACAGCTTCACAGCTTCTAGTGATGACCATGACCTAGATAAGTGAGAATCTTCACAGGCAAACACAACCCTACCTGATCCTTTCTAACCAACTCAAGCCAACTCTACCCTTCCGTTCTCTACCTGAACCTGCTCTAATTCAGACCAACTCTGTCTCCTATAACTGACCCAGCTCTGTCCTGCTCCACTCCACCCCAATCTCAGCCATCGTCTGGCGACAGTTTTGCCTCTGGGGGCAACAGCTGATGTTTAATCTGAGCATTATTGTTTACAGCAACTTGAGAATTACGTCCAGATGACATGTCAGCAAATCTCTACAAATATCTGCATATGGATGCAGATACATTAAAAAAAACAATAAAAAGCTAAATCGTCATCAGACTGTTATCAGTGTTATTTATTATCATTATAAAACACAGGGTTGCACAAAGGAAAGAAAGTTGGAGTCCCTTCATAATGCACTCACATTGAGCATAAAGATAATTGATTAGATTCAGAGTAGAATAGGATAAAACGTAATAAAATAAAGCAAAACTATATACAATTATTTACACATGTACACATACATGTAGGAGAAACAGGAAACAGTTCTGTTGGTCGTTTTTTTAAAAATTTGCATCAGGTTGAACGTGAACAGCAGCAACAAGATGGTGATGATAATATGGTCGACATCTTCCCATAAAAGGTTCAATAACTGGGAAACATTCATCAACTGTATCATCAATATAAACATGCTGCTGCTTTCTGTCATCTCAGAACTGGTCCGCCTGTCAAGTGTGACAGGTTGATCCGGGATGTTTTAGTGGAGCAGGTCTCTGTAAAATGCAGATGCAACAGTCCGTTTGTTTAATTTTCCTGATCATTCCGTTATCCAGGAGCAGCCTCAAGTCTGCGCTGAGTCTCCGCTCTCCTCTCTCACATACATCTCACAAGATGTATTGTGCATTGTCTTAATGTCCAAGATGAGCTCAGAGATTGTATTTTGAGCATCGCATTTCGTCTCTTTTGCTCTTCACACGGACTATCCAAGAAAGGTTGCATCGCGGGCAACTGGTCTTGACTGTAGATCCAAGCCCAGTTGCCCTCATTGACATGGACTGTTTACCTGCATGCAACTAAAGCCCGCTCAAACGTGATTGGTCAGTACTGCTCGGACTACAAATCGAAACCAGAACGCAAAACCAGAACGATAGCAAAATCTTGTCCTTAGTCTACAGATTCTGCTTTCATATGCAGATATTTTACAGAGAAGGCGACTAAAACCCAATATGTGCGACTTTATCTGAGCCCACCCTGTTGTACATTACCCAAACTAACTGTTCCAGTAGACCCAACCCAACCCTACTCAAGTCTACCAAACTCAACTTTATCCTTCTCTACTTTACCTGACCCTACCCCACCCAACCATACTCTTAATCCTGCCCTGTAATATCTGTCACAGTACCAGCCATTAATATTTCACATTAATGTGTCATGTACTACTCAGTAGCCAATAAGAACGTGTTTTATAAGGCCATGGTGATTATTTATGTGATTATATTTGATCTAAAATGTGTCTTCTGTCCTTTCATGCTCTCAGATCTTTACTTTCAGACTTTGTTCTTGCTTAGATTTGTTGTGCCTGCTCAGTAGTTTTTTCCATTAATAAACTTTCATTTCCCTGCATCCTTAATGAACTGGTTTGACTGGTTTTGGGACAGTTCATAGAGTTGTAGCTGGTGACCAATAGGTTCTTCCCTGTTGTTGTTAACACGCTGTATCCCAGCAGTACTAAAATTCAC
This sequence comes from Lutjanus campechanus, assembly GCA_027495735.1. Lineage (NCBI taxonomy): Eukaryota > Metazoa > Chordata > Actinopteri > Lutjaniformes > Lutjanidae > Lutjanus > Lutjanus campechanus. The sequence continues at coordinate 9,163 of JAJHUR010106024.1, forward strand.
TGCATACACTGTTGCCCTCCACCATCACCGGCAGCTGCATGTTGACTTGGTGCATGCGTTCACGGAGCACCGCCATCACCGGTTTGATGACAAACATTCAGTGGTTGAATCACCGGAGTCAGACTCCCTCTACTCTCTTTCCAGCTGGTCCAACATATCCCTGAGGCCAGTTTAAACTACCAGAAGGTTCCTCCAGGTTCTGCTGCAGTCTTGGACCTGGACGCAAACATGAATGAGCCGGAGCCCGGTTCTAAGCAACGCCGTCCGTGGAACCGTGAAGAGGTCACTGTCTAATCCCACTGAGGCTACGTTCACACTGCAGCTCAGTGTTTTCATGTGACACAGGGTGGTTTCAGTCAGTGAGAACAGTTTTTATCTTAAATTCAGATGTGGACAATTTGGATGGAAGCCTGAACTTACTGTTTACTTTGATCAAAAGTATTATTATTTAAAGGAATTCTACAAATACAAAAATGTCCTTAACTTAGTCTGCACAAAAGCTACTAAACTGAAAGCTTTTGATTTTTAATGATATAAAACAAAACTCTACAAACATGAAATAGGTGGAAACTGTTTTCTTTTTTGTTTAGAAACAAACTTGTCACTGTTTAAAACTGACTCGTGTGTCAATCGTAAAATAGTGGCACGTCCTATCTTGTAAAGACACACAGCCTGCTGCTAGCGCCCCCAGAAGGCTGCACTGTTCATTACATATAGAGAATAAACATCTACATCTTGATGCTTTATCTATTCTCAAGGACTTTGCAACCCGAGTCAGCACTTTTTGTCTGGAAGTTTTGACATTTGCGGAACAGTGAGATATTTTCATATCCAATAATGATGATTATGGAAATTGAAATTGAGGATGAGGACAGCAGGCAGTCGCTCTCCCTCTCTGTCTGTTTTTATCAGATAACAAATTTTTAAAATGTGTAAGATAAATATGGGCTTGGTGTGCAAAGGCCTTGGTGCAGTAATCAGTTCTGGAGAAAGAGAGTTGATTGTTCAGTCTCTCAAAAATTAGAACTGCAGTGATTAGTTGATTAGTCAATAACTCAATCAAAAGAAAACCAGTTGCCAGGAATTTGGATAATCAATGAATTGTTTCAGTCGTTCTTCAAGCAAAAATCTTAAACATTGTCTGCTTCCAGCTTCTTAAATCTCAGGATCTGCTGCTTTTCTTTGTCATGTTAATGAAGAGTCTTTGGACTTTGGTCTTTTAGTTTGACAAAAGAAGATATTTGAAGACATCATTATGATAAATCAAATAATTGTGAAAATAATTGGCAGATTATTTGTTAATGAAAAAAAATCGTTAGTTGCAGCCCTATTAAATACTGATGTTTTGGGAATGAGACTTAACAATGTTACTGATCTGTGTTTGGCCAAAGTCTCATATTACAGGTTAGATTTACAGCCTGAAATCAGCCAAGAGGAGGAGCAGAAGTCTAGTTTTCTCTTGAGTTACAACATTTTGAAAAGTTATTCTGGAACTTTTTACCAGTAACACAAAAATAAACTGCCCACCACAGCTTGAAAGTCTAAGCCGCTAGTGGAACTAAAAATGAAAAGTTTCCTCAGGGTGGCGCTCAAGGAAATATCACTGAGTCATGAAGAGAAAGGGGATCGGTAAAGGTTTTATAAATCTTAACAGTAGTTGTTGTGATATTTGCTTTCAGTGAGGGCTGGACTAGCATCACCATACTCATGTATGAAAGCAGTTTGAGACATGAGGCTGCAGTGTGAACATATCCTCAATTCAACCATTCAACAAACTGAACACGACTGCTGCAGTTAGTTTTGGTGTGCTGGGAAATCAAAGTGCTCTTCATGTCAGTGTTGATGTTGATGTCTCGTTCCAGGCTGACGTTCATCTTGTTCCTCGTCTGTCTCTCAATCAACTCTTTCAGGTGATTCTGGACAACCTGATGCTGAATCCAGTGTCTCAGCTGTCTCAGGCCATCCGGGAGAACACGGAGCAGCTGGCCGAAAAAATGAAGTAAGGAAGCTCCTGATCACACTGGAGCAGTGCATTTAGCCACTGCATTTACATTTACAACACCTGACAACCTGACCAGTCAGTCTGCTGACGCCCACGTCCTGTCTGGAGAATATCAGGGTCTCAAATGAGCCCAGATGTGTGCAGTGTGGAACATTTGTCACTATTGTCATCGATACAAAAAAAAAAGGTTTTGCTCAGTTTGTGTTTTGCCACTGTGGTTTCATTGTGTGTTTGTCTGTTCTCAGGGTTCTGTTCCAGAACAAGGCGGAGGTCTGGGAGGAGATCGAGGCAAAGATCAATGCTGAGAATGAAGTCCCCATCCTGAAAACCTCCAACAAGGTAATTCTGCAAACTGATGAATTATATTAAACAACAGTGAGGCTGTTGGTACAAGGTACAACTTTCTCTCCTGTTTTCTCTCATGTTACAGGAGATTACCTCCATTTTGAAAGAGCTGAGAAGAGTCCAGAGGCAGCTTGAAGGTACAAACACATTGAGTTGTACAGTTTAAAAAAAAAAAAATCTTAGTTGGTTTTACTGAACACATCCACCAAAACTTTATTTAACCAGGACATGTTTTCACTGGTTAAGATAAATAATATAGGATGTAGAAGAATTATAGTTATCTATTACAAATCAGAGATGTTTGATGTCTTTCATAATCATCAGCACAGCAGCAGATCCTCTCTGAGAGCACAGACAGATTACAGCTCCTTAGTTGCCCTCCAAATCACAACATTTCTTTTTATTTCAAATTGCATGTTACAGACTTCAACACCTTCCAAGGGTACTGACAAGAACCCAGAGACCTGAGAACCATTTTGTATTCTAAGGTTTTCATCTAAAATCCAACATCTAACAATCCTCTTTCCAATCCAACTATTTGATTGAAAAAGGGTTTTGTTCAATGTAAATGTTTTTTTATGGAACCCTTAGTCTTACAACAAATGCTATGCCAGCTGCAATACTACTGAAAATACACAAAGTAAGCAATTTGGAACACTGCTTTTGTTTAACAAATGAAAGTTTTTCTCTGAGAAGGTACACAACAGTAAATAAAAGTGTCATCTGCATAATGGTGTAACTGTGTGGAACATCCAAACTAAGACTAAAATATTTTAAAGAAGCAGTCCCAGAATTGAGCCCCGGACACGTGTGACACCGGCACATATGGTGTTCTACCTGAGAACCTACAGAACAGCTTCAGCAGAAAGACCAGAACTAAAGAGTGAGACAAATAAACAGAGCTGCACAGTTCATCCAAAGACTAAGTGGTTAGCAGCTTTCCCTCTCTCTGTGCCATGCTAGACTAAACCACAGATTGTAAATACAGATGGCCGTCACATCTCCACTTTCTTCCACTGTACAAATGTCAGCAGGATAACAACCCCAATCCCAGCTACCTAAAATGACAGAACCCATCTTTGGGAAATATTTATTTGACATTTAGTTTGAGTTTGTGGTTTGATTCATGGTCCATGGGCTAACATTGAGGGGGAGAGGTTTATAAGCTATGCTGCAACCAGCCACCAGGGGGTGATTGAGATATTTTAGCTTCACTTTTGAGGAGCTGTCATGACCTCCATCTTTATATATGTCAATGGACTAAACACATCCTGGAGCTCTCTCTGGATTGGTCTTTTGTGATTTTGTGTAACAAGAGGCTTTATCCTCAGTCTTCATGTTTATGACACAGGTCTGAAGCACTTCTCTTAATGTGTTGCTGTAAATAATTATTCTACAGTCTAAGACTTTATCTGAAGTAGATTTATTTTGATTTGGTGTGATGATTAATGTCCTCTCACTCTTAGTTATAAACACCATTGTGGAGCCTGGTGGGAGTCCGCAGACTGCAGCCGTTGGGGCATCATCTCTCAGTCAGACCCGACCGTCATCAAGAGAGAAGAAACCCGCTGCCAAACCCCGTGGTGCCCCCACAACCTCCAACGCCAATGAAAGCACCAAAAGACCACCTCGTGGACCCGATGGGGGCCACTACATGGCCTGAATAGGCCACCGTAGCACCTCTGGATAGTTATTGTGTATCCACACCACCTGCTTCTGTTCAGTGATCAGTCTGACCCTGATGGTTGTAGCAACCAGAGAGGCTTCGTCTTTTCCAGAAACCTTCGACTTTAGATCAGCAGCCGAAACACAGATATCAACTGCTACTGTGCAGCTGGCAGTTTAAATAGAAACAGATGTTTTTGACTCATGTGCTGTGTAGGTTTATCAGCAGGCCTTTGTATAGACAAACTTCTATTCTGCCTCTAACTATGATCCGTGATGGCTGTGGGCCACGTCCTGTTTTAGGGTGCCACCTCTTTCACAGTCTAAATTTATAGTTTGAGTTTATCTCAATGGTTCGAAAAAGTCTGACTGAACCCAAACAGTCAGTTTATATTTGCCTATATTCTTTGGTCTCCAGTTACCCACAATTCACTGCATACCAGTCACATTTATGCTGTGTCCCAATTCCATACTATACACAATAGTATACAGTATGTACACTAATGTTATCGTATAGGGTTTAGCAGCTAGATAAGGTTTAGAGTTAGTAGTTAGTAGACAAAAAATCAAGTAAACTGGAGAATCAAAGATCATCAATTTGACCATTTAATAAAAAGCTGATAAGCAGGACAGAAAAAATCATTTCTTGGACTTTGCAGAAAAGCTGGTCCTTGAGGCTTTTTGACTGCTTGTGTCACAGCTGAGAACATACTATTGTTAAGGAGCTAACTTGCCAGCTAGCTAGGAACATGATAGCATTAGCCAACCAAACAAAAAGGTCCATCTGTTATCTGCCATTTGTCCAAGTCTGCATCCCATTGGCTACAGACAGAGCAAAAAAAACAATGTGTTATTTCTTCCAGCCACAAATCCTGTTTCCCCTAGGGGGTCTCAAGGTGTTCCAGGCCTTTGGGAACCCTCAAGTGAGGGTCCGGACTAAGAGCAGTTTGGAAAACCTTCATGAATAGGAGTCTTTGCCCAGACCAGGGATAACAATGCCTGTAGCCAGTACAGGGAGGGACGCTCAGAGCAAGTGTCTGAGGGTCAGGTCTATCCCTGGTGGAACTGCCATCGAGTTTGTCACCACCCACAAGGGCTGGAGATTAGGTGCAGTGCAAATCATAGTGTAGAACTTTGTGTGCTGGACCAATGTTGAGGAAGCTAGGGTACAAATCTGAGCACAGTAAGTTGAAATTCAGTCAAGGGTCATAACATCGAGAAAAGGGTGTACACTCCAGCAGAAACCTGGATGGTGCCGCTTGGCTGATATCTTGTCCTTTTTGGACTCTTTGGCACTTTGTTCTTGTCAGCATTGTCAACTCATCTGATAGTTGGTCAGTCAGCTTGTTACTTCACCTTTGATTGACCTGATTCCCATTAAAACTGAATACAGATGTGGTCTTAAAAATACTGTGCATGTTCTCTACGACTCCTCCGCTTCTTTTATGCATTGCATTGTGGGACAAGTGTGAACTTCAGCAGGACATTTCAAAATGACATGTTATTTATTCTGCACAGTGTGTGTGCAGTGCAGTGTGTAGTAAGGAACTAGGACACGGCTCTGGTTTCTATCATCTCTGACTGGATGATTCCATCGAGCAGGACCTGAACATGGCAATTCTTGACAATGCTTGTGATTCCACTCTGCTTCACTTCAATCGCATGAAGCTGTGTAGAGGAAGGATCACAACTGTGCTGCAGACACGTCATAGAGCCGCACTCTGTGGAGTCAAACTGTGGGAGTGACAGGAGTAACTGGCAATGGCAACTTTATGATGAATTATCTTTAAAATAGAAGCAGCAACAAATATAATTTAGTACATTTATAGATCAGAAGAGTTGGCCCCTGAAATGGGACACAGAGATGAGCTGACAGGACTCGTGCTGACAGTAACCTTCAGCTGGTTGGTGTTTTTCTGGAAACTGAAGAACTGCAGTGACAGCAGCTGAGGTCTCTCTGTTGGTGGTGTGGATGCACTGAAACTGTCCAACACAAATGTCTCCTTTGTATCCAGTGATTCAGTCCGTAAGAACAAATGCATTTTGAGTGAAACAATATAAATATGTAGAGCTGCTTCTACATCGCACAAGCTGAACAAAATTTAGACAAAGCTACAAAAAGAAGCAGCTGCTCGCGCTGCAGTAGTATGTGGATGATGTATAAACTTTGTGCTTTGATAATCTGTTGTTGCGTTGCATTTGAACAGATTGTGTCTTTTGCGAAGGTCGTCCCAGTTTTTCTGTCTGTATTTATGAAGAGAAAGTCGTAGCCCATCAGAAGGTCCTGCGCTGCTTCGATGCTTCGGCCTTACAGACACGAGACCGCCGTCTGAACTCGTCTGTAAAGTAACAAAGATGTAATGTTCTATTTTATTGAATGTTCTGTTGCCATCTCGCTGTGATTGTGTGATTAACTGTGAAACTGCTTCAGGGTCGCTGTAGTTGAATGTGGAGTGCTGAATGTCTGAGAGTTTTCTGTCAAACATCCGTTGACCTCAAAAAAATCAGCTGATCTGACATGAGACGTCCTGCTGGTCCTTAAACACATCGCCTTCTGATCACAGTGAATGAAAACTGAGAAACACGATATGACATGATGAAGTTAGTCTGTTGTTTTTGACTTGTTGTGCTGCACTTCTGTGAAAACAGTTGTGACCCACTTGGTCTGATCAGACCAAACCCACAAAGCCCTCAGCTTTGGTTTTATTTTCAGGCATTTTAGAGGCAGAATTGTAGCCAATGACATCAGTTATCATTAAACGATAACTTAAAATCGCTGGATTGCATCACTAAAGGAAAGGAAACTGGAGACATTCTCTCTTAATTATGACTCATGCCTGGTTCAGACTACTGGAGATTTGGGATGATTTACCTCAGACTCACTCCTCCCAACAATCAGAGGAGATATCTAGTCTAGACGCTGGTCGGTACTGATGTTGAGCCCAGATTATCTGGTAATGTGAGTGTGGGTTTTACTGAGCCTTAACCCTTACAGATCTAATCTTAAACCTACCTACCTGCTCAAAGATTCATTGGGCCACCCTTATAAATTTCAAACAACTTTGATATTTCGTTCATGACATAATCATCCCATTAAAAACTGAATGATTATATCAGTACTTTCCAAGCTGGATCAGAACAGACTATGAGAAAAGTCTACAACTTTTCCAGAGTCCCAGAGGCAACCATAAACATTCTAGCCCTTGAGGCTAACATTAGCTAGCATGCTGACAACATGACAACATAAAAAAACCCAACATCAGTTTAAGTGTACACTACATTTAGAATATTTTCACCTTTTCACTTGTCTGTTAGACAGACTTTTCTGACAGGAAACCACTGTTATATAAGACAAATATCACTCTACAAACCAACCAAACACCACTGACTTGATCTGTATGAGACTGTTTTTGTTATTGTGTGACTTCGGTGAATCTTAACTGGCCCTAAACACACCACAGTTGAGGATCTTGTAACTCTGAGTCATAATCATGAAGAGAAATGTGCTGTTGTGTTTCCAGCTCACAAGTCATAAAAATCCAACAGGTGCAGAGATGCAATAATGAACCACATGTCATTTCCCCTGGTGTCTTTGGGTTTGAAGCAGTTTGACCACAGTATCATTCGTATTAATCTTAGTTTGGTCTGGATTGTCTCATTTAGACTATAATATGACACACAGTTTGTCCAAAGGCACAAGTAAAGCTGCTCAAAACTATTGAGCCTTACTGAACTTCCTTTAGACTTAAAGGTTTCACATACGAAGCAGTCGGCATCCTTAAACACGTCTGTCCATCTATTTAGTCTCTAAAACCTGACTTATGTCAAAGGATAAAGAAGTGTTGACTGTTCGAGCCACTGGAATATACTGTATATAATTTTACATACATTTGAGAAAACACTAGTGGTCAACTTTTTGTTTTTTCCAGAGCTTTCAAAAGTCATCACATGCTATTCACATCTGAAGCCATAGACCATCTTTAGCAGCATTTCCACCCCAACGTATCTGGAACTTTCAGTCCCAGGAACTACTTGTGCCTCAGCCTGTTATCAGCATTTTGACCACCGTCTAAAGACCTGGGAAGATTTGGCAAATTAGTCTGCTGATTTGTTTTACTTGTCACTTTTGCACTTGACTCTACAAAAACAGCCGTTTCTCTTTGCTCCACGTGTCTAATTCTTTCTTCTTGCATCTTGCATTTTAGATTTTTTGGTTGAAAAAAAGAGACTGCAAGTACTCAACCAATAATTTCTTGTACTTTTGAAAAGCCGAACAAGGACTTTATGGGGGATAAAATAATGTCCCTGGAACTTAGTTTAGACCCTGGTCCCTGCAGTGGAAAGGTTCCTCCACATGTTCCTCATGCAAGGAAAAAGTTCCCGTGATGGAAATGCAGCTTTTGACTGAAGGCAGGGGTTACCACCTCTCAAATAGAGCCTACTCATCACCTGTTATTGTCTGAGTTTCATACTCGCTAGAGGCTATTTATGACACCTGAGCTGTCCCTTTGACAACAAATCAAACTGGCTGAGGACGAGTTTCAAACAAATCAGAAATGGATATAAAGATCATTTAGCTCCAAAGATCAATCATGAAGTTCCACGCTTGTTAACTAGATTGTTTTTGACCTTCAAACGTTTCTCTGATAGCCCTGACCATAACTTAGCTTATAATGTCTTTTAAATTCCATTACAGGTTTAGAAAAGTGCTATATAAATGAAGTATTTACAGTTTTACCCTGTAGGGACCACCTGCTGAGCAGAGGGTGGCAGATTAAGTGAAGTACCTGTGTAGAGTGTATGTGTATGTGTGTGTTTGTGTGCTGTAGTCGCTGAACTTTGTGTTTCCTTCTTGTTTTGAGCAGCCGGGACCTCGCTGTGGACAGCCTGTACAGATGTAAGTAGGATTGTTAGCCGTCTCATTCAGTGTCACGTGTTTCAGATCATCGGTTTCATCGCTGTGTGTCTAGAACAGATATTCAGGTCTGGAAGGTGGTTAACCTAGCTTAGCACAAACACTGGAAACAGGGGGAAACTGTTAGCCTGACTTTACCTACAGCATCTCCAAGTCTGTCTGATTTACATGTTGGATCTTGTTAGCTAACAAGCTAATCACCAATCCATCCATGGTACAAGAGTTTTGTTTTGTTGCTGGCTAATTTACACAGCTAGAGTTAGTAAGATAAATAAAGCTTGTGTCTGTTGTCTGGTTAAATAACTTCAGTAAACCTCCAAAATATTCAAGGAAGCAGAAAAGAGACCACAGTCGTTACAGTTATCTAGCTAACAGTAGCCTTGCTCAGTTTTTCTGCTGGTAACATGTATCTGTGGTAATCAGAGTTTCATACAACTCTGCTGTGAAGAACCACGTTAAGAACCAAAATTGCTGTTTGTTGACCAGTAACCCAGGTTATTTGTCATATTGGTCAACAAATAGCTGATGGCTAAAACCACAGACTTTTTGAATTTCAGTTTCTATTTCTGTTCAACAAACAACATTTAACTCAGGCAGACCTGCAGCAGTTTGAAGGTGGATTTTCTGTCTTTTGATGAAGCTAGGCTAACTCAGTGTTAATGCTTAGCTAGGCTAACTGTGTCCCAGATCTCTGTGAGATGAAGCTGATCTGAAACATGTGACTCTGGAGGAGGCAGGAGGAGGATTTCACTAGACTATTGCTGTAAAGTGTCTGATTGGAGAAACAGGATGTTTTAGACTTTTATTTTGTAAAGTGCATGTTTCCTGTAGCTTGAGGCAGGTGAGGTGAGTTTGAGGCGAGTTTCACCAAATGTGCACTTTTTCATTTGACAAACACCGTGTGAGAATAGCTGGAGCTGACTTTTATTTGATGGTCATGGTGTTTTCGTGCTCCGCAGCCAATGAGAATGTATCGATTCATCACCTGCCCACAACACAGACCTGATTGGCCGTTGCTGTGATGATGTAACTGCTGCTGCTACAGGTGATTGGTCATTTGGGCTACTTGCATTTTGTGTTTTTCTTTTGTTACAGTGCATGCAAGTGTGAAGCAGACGAACTGTAGAAACAAAGCAAACCAAACTGTTGTTCATATTTCCTGTTTCAAAAAACCTTTTTTATGCATCGATCACATGACGGTCTGCAGTCGACCGCCATGTTTCTAATAAAACCTCCCTGATTTATTTATTAAGTTTATTAATGAGTTACAGACATCTGGACTCTCATGTGTTCATCATCAACTGGATTTCTTTGTATCACCATGTCATTTGTAATAAACTGATTTCATGCACTGATGTTTCATGACATTTAATGCAAACTAGTTTTACTGATACTTCCTTTAATACAGCTTATTCAAGAGTCTTATTAGAGTCTGTTTACCTTCAAATATTTTCAAATCTTTGGAGAAACAGTTTGGAGAAGTCATGTGACATCAAGGGCCGTAT
>JAJHUR010106025.1:1637-12094 GCA_027495735.1 Lutjanus campechanus
GACCAAAAAAGAAAGAAGAAGATAGACAACTGAGGTGGGTTCATATCGACAAAGAAAGGCAGACAGGCAGCTGGGAAAGACAACAAAAGAAAAGTTGTTAACACGCTGAAACAATCCACATAACACATTTATGATGCAAGAGTGGATGGTGCAAGAGGTTGAGAGGCTATAAAACAAACTAAGTGAAAGACTGAATGATGCCCATGTCAGAGCCTGTGCTGCCGTCCATTTGTGGTGCCACTATCACAAGTACAAAGAAAAGAGGAAACAGCGTCAGATTTATGTCCAGACATCTGGCCTCAGAGTTTAACTGCTACCTTGCCTCAGTCACCAGACAATCAACTTTTTAACCATGAACCAGGTCTCACTAACAGACCACTTTACTACAAGTACTGAAATTCAACGAAGTGGAGATTAACCAGAATTAAAAATCTTCCTGCAGAAGTCACACATGCAGTGAACACTAAACTTAAGTCACATTCCTCAAGCACCGTCTATATAATAAAAAGAGTAAGACATTGCAATCCAGATGATCCATATCATGGTCCTAGCATAATACCACCTAAGACCAATGTGTTTGGTAGACCCTACAAAGAGCTGTTTCTCCAGATAACACAGGCTTTCAGGGTCACAGTGGCACACAACCCCTTCTGTGACAATAAAGTGGTAATTATCAGGGTGCCTTGCTATTTTACCAAAGGCCCATAGTTTGAAAAACCTCCCACTGAATTGAAAACGTATTTGCTTGTTATCCTGACAAATGCCCACTGCTCCGAAAATAACCCCAACCCTAAATCTAATGATTAATTTTAAACATGACTGACTTTGTCGGCACAGCCAAGATGACAAAAGAGACTGCAAGCTATTAGAACAGTTTCGACTGAGATTTTGATCAGCCTACATCTGACAAATCAGGTGATGGCGGCACAGAACAACGGAGGCTAATTTTATTTCAGCATTGCCAAATAGCTTATGTCTGACTAACAGTAAAAAAAAACAAATGTATTAAATTTACATTTATATAAAACATATATTGGAAGCAGGGAAGGTACTAGGCCAAAAAAATGCATTAAACAATTAACTGATTATCAAAACTTTGAAATTAAGTAGTTTCAGCATCAACCATTTAATCATCAAGTTACATAAAACTATAGATAAAATGAAAAAGCTTGCAGATAAAGTGGCACACCAGTTGAAAAGCAAACTGTAATAGTGAGAACTCATGATATGTGTCCTACAGGCAGTGAGAACACGATCAAATGACAACCCCGCAAATCACAGTTTTGCTTCAAATGTTCAACAATGCCCTGGGAGACAGCAACTTAATGAGCAAGCAGCGTTTATTATCTCCTTCACCCTCTTGCTCTCTCCCTGCGGATGGCTCTTTGCAATATGACTCACGTCTCTTTGAGAGCATGGGCTTCAGTTTCAGACCATTAAACCAAACATGACCTCAAAAAAAAAAAATTGACAAAAGTGAAACAGGACAGAGCCAGGAGCAGACTGAGACGGAGTCATCACACTTCTCCCCTGAGCGAGACACATAACTGAGGCTTAATACTTATTATGTTGCCAGAGTAACCAAGATAAAACACTGAAATCAAGACATGAGGCTTTTCTTTTTACAGTTACATGACCTCAGACTTGTGTCAGGGTGAGAAGAGACCAGAAACAATGAGCCTTCACTCAGTTTAGCTTGCATGCTTGCAGAAGTAAATCACCAGTCTATAAAAGCACCACAGCTGCTATAATAACCTAAAATGAGACCAAATAACACAAAACTACCTGCTCAGGTCTTATGAATACCTGCAAAAACAATTCTTAAACTAGTGTAATAAAATGACCCAGCCACAATAAAAAACAGTGTTTCGTCAGAAGCACTGCTCTGTAATCTTTGCCAGAAGTGGAGGGAGACTGACCCTGCAGCAGAATGTGGACGTTGTCAATGTCCAGAGGGATGGACCCCCTCTCCACCAGATCATCTTTGGAGTAGAAGTCTGACGACATACTTTCTCATCCACTGCCTCCTGGCAGCATGGCACCGCTGTGGAAAAAAAAAAGAGATAAAAAAGTAGCATCAGTGTTAGTGCTGTCCAGTTTAGCTTAAAAAGTGAAGCATAACACTATCTCTGCAGGGATAAAGGTTTTATTCACAGTGTGGAAATTTCTGGCTCTGACTTTCTGGCCAAAAGACAGCTTACCTATCAATGCAATTTATGCTAGTTGGCAATCAAGATAAATAAAAGTTATGTCATAGTAATATTTATTTCAGTTGTTTGCCAAACGTGTGATTTAATCATGGGTTGCTGCTATAGATGCAGAGATGCTGCCATGTTCTGCCAATAAATCCTTGTAAATGTTATAAACTTTAGAAGTATGCATGAAACAAGTAAACAGTGATGACCAGTACAGATTTGAAAAACAATGCAATGCATACTGTGAATGACTGATAATTGGACAGATTAGACAGACCTAAATAGCTTTCATTTTTATTTTATTTTATGCACTATTGCTACATGCTAATTGGGCTGGCGGTCATGACAATCAAGGAAAATCTCCTGGCAGAATAGCTTTTAATATTCTTTACCGACCACTGTTGAAAAGAGGCTAAAGAAAACTGTTTCCACTTCTTAAAGGCATAGTTAGCAATATAATCCGACGCACTTTTAGTCGAAATCACCGTATTTCTCCTCACTATCCACAAGCTGTCACTTCTGAGAGCATGCTGAAAAAAAAATCCGGTTTCAATACACAGCCTGGGCTCTGAATTTCAGCAGGTAAATCTGTGGCTCAGACCGAGCCACGAGTATGAACCGGGCCGGTTCATACTCGTGCACAGGTCAGAGGGGGGAGAGGGAGTAGTAAGTCGCGTAGCGTGCGCAGTTGGAGTAAGAGAGACAAGGTATATAAGGTGCAGATATTTTGCATTCGCCATGGCTGAAAAACAGCCCAAAAGAAAACTGTCGGAGGAACATAAATTAAAAACCCTAAAAACGGACGCAGAGGTTGCCGTCTTTCTGCTGGACAGGTGAGCAACATTAGCTTTGTGGTGCTTCACATAACAGTAACAGCCGTCGGGCATTCATCATATTGTCTAATCTGCCAAAATGTACTGATGTTGTGATGTTATCTATTTATAATAGCAGTCGAGTTGTGGGTACAGTTGTCTGACGGGTCAGCTAACCTTAGCTTTGCGGCTTCGCAGTGTGCTAACCAACAACTTAGCTATTTCAGCTGCTTTACTGCTGCTTTAGTTTCTACAGCCGTTTCCATGACAATGCGCGTCCATGAACTTCGGGGGTAGAGCCCGGGGTGGAGCATGAAGGGAGGGGTGGGTCTGTATTCGTTTACACTTCAAATATCAACAACCTCTCTACTCGTTTTCTCCTACATCTCTAACTACACTTTTAATTGGGTATACATGTAACTAAGTGCCAGTGTATTCATAACCTGCTTTTGCTGACATTTTGTCTACAAGTTCTTTCAACAAAAGTCTCAAGACCATAACCAGAGTGAACAAACACTTATACACAAATGAAAAAGTTTAGCATTCAGAAGACTAAGAAAAACCATGCACCTCCATTTTGTCAGACTTTGTCACCGAACTAGCAGAAAAGGCTTTTAAAATACAGTTCAGGGGGTTTTTATCATCTTTTATAGAGCAATGAAACAGTCCTGTCAGTCTACATTGAGTGCTGGATGAAGGCTGTTGGGTGTTGGGCTTGTCTTGTTCTGTCTCGCCCTAGGTTATGACTAAGTGAGCTGAGAAAAAAATGTGTGACATTTAGACATCTGTCCAAATTCGCCTGCCGAAACAAATCACACTGTGAATAAGTAAAGGCGCCTTTGACTTGACCAGAACGTCTTTTTGTCTGCTGAACACAAACATGACCGACAGTTCAGGGGAATGGACAGGTGAGTAAGGCTAAAATAAAACAGTGTGAAACAGCACTAGGCCTCACTAAAATGGCAGAACAAATGTCAAACCAAGTTGAATAGAAGCTGTTGGTTTGTTTTAACCTGCCTGTACTGCCAGAAGAGTGAGATCTCATTCACATGCACAAATCTGACATTATTGGCTGGGCGATGTGGATGAAATCATTATCCCTGAAATTTATCTTGATATATTGTGATATCAAAATGCACAATATGGTTGAACCTTTAACCAAATTTCACTGAAATTCACAAGCAAGTATTAGCTGATTCTGATAACCAAAACCTTCTTGGCAGAGGTAATAACAGAATTTCACAAACTAGAACAACACAATATCAGTGGTATGACCTGTCTGCACAATTGAACAGAAAGGCTGCTGCAGATCCTAGGGCTATATCTGCAAAAGCGCAGACACTATTAGCCTGCAGTTTTGACCGAGTAACTGCCAGTAACAGATTTCCAGTGATCTTAAGAGTCTTGTCTGCATAGTATGGTGCCAAGAGTTTATAAAAGCTGGAGCTTTATTGTAGAGAACGTGATGAGTGATCAACAAAACCAAATTATGAAGAGTATGGTCTAGACCTGCTCCATATGAAACGAGCCCTGACATAACTTCTGTTATGATTTGGCGCAATATAAATAAAATTGACTTAGCTTGACATGACCTTAAATTAAGTCTGAAGAAGGAGAAGGTTACTTAACTTATTAATGCCAACAAACAGTTCTTTTGGAAATTAGAAAAACCACTACGTGAGCAAGTGCCTATAAGCTCAACAGTCTGTTGTAATGTCAGCTACAGATGACTATTCTGATTTTATATATAGTGGGCTACATGTAGTTTAACACTCTCACCTCGTCAGTTAGCGTCCTCTTATAAAAACACAATTAGTTTTCTGACAAAGTAGCCTGCAACTGTCTGTCTAAATAATTAGGAATTAAATAGGTCAAGTTATCAACATAAAATTTAAAATGCTTCACAATGTTGAATTAAATTAAGTGCACTAAAAGAAAACCATGAAGTTGTGTTGTATTTCCAAACACTGTTTGTGCAAGGTTAGTCCCATGCTGCTGCTCAACCTCTACACAAGGGTGCTGGGGCAATTAACACATGCAATTCCTAAAAACACAACCATCAATGTGGTCCTATGGTGGGGGGTTAAACCACTACAGCACGGCATTTGAGCTATCCCAAGGCTTCATGTCAGCTGCAGAACGAGTGACCGGGGGGGTGGTAAGAGAGTCAGTGGACGGGTGTGAGAGAAAGAGAGGGAGGAAGAACAGAAGAGGAGAAAGAGAGAAAGTGCTGTAAATAAAAACCCAAAAAGAGGAAAAGAAGTCCAAGTAAAAGCAAAGTAAGCACAGTAAAAGGTAAAGACTCATAGGAAACTGTCATGGGACTCATACAGACATTTACAGGAAAAGCACTAAAATATCTCATAAAAACAGACTTTTTACACTGTTGTATGAGTCATAGCAGTCTGTCAATGATGTATCAGGTCGTTTTCAGGGAATGTGTTGTCATCAGGTCAAAGGTATCTAGTGCTGAGGTCCCACCTTTTCTGACCACCTATAGCTAAGGTTGTGCATCGAGAACTGATTCCAAATAAGAATCAATTCCAAAATTACAATTCCAAAGGATTAATTAACCGATTCCTACACAAATTTCACTTGTGCTAGTTTAATTAAACCATGTTCTGCAAACACCTACCATATATCAACCTGGCTATCTGTCCTGGCATGCCAATCGACATGCACATTGAGTAGATGCATGTCTTATCTTCTCCTAATGCATTTGTTCTATTAAATGCTGAGTCTAGCATTGTTGTCAACCTACTCAGCCATTGTTAAGTTGCTTGACTAGCAGGTGAATTGCACACATTGTTTACTATAACATATAGAAAAGAATAGGAAAGGAAATAGGAGCAGGGCCATACAGAGACCTTTAGAGGGGCAGGTGCTCAAAGTTAAAAACAGACACAAAAAAGTGGCGTCCCGGGTCACAGCTGCACGTGCCTGGAAAAGAGTGCGAGAAAGGGAGGGAGGAAGAAGTGAGGAAGCCCAGTCAGGCACAACGGATGAAGAAAGATGAAGAGAGGGAAAGAAGCAAAAAGAGAGTTCAGGATGGATTGTAGCAGAATAGGGGTGAAGAGAATCAGAAAGCGTGACAGGCAGAGATTAACCTAAAGGAGAAAAGATAAGAGATAGTCAGAAAAAGCAGAGGAGAGAAAAAAAATCGAAAAAAAATTAGGAGTAAGAGACAGATTAGAGAGCATACAGAAGGACAGGAGACAGAAACAGAAAGCGAGCCAGTGACAGATTTTCCCTGAGTCAAAGTCACAAGTCATGTCTGTCAGCTCTAATTGTGGCAACAAGGCAGAGGGCAGTGAAACACATAGCACACTGTTGTGGAAAAAGCACAGGGCGGGGGACCGTCATGAGGCCACAACACCAGGTTTAGATGCTTTTTAAATATATTTATCAACATATCTTCACACCTTAATGACTGTATAGAACAACATATATGACCAGTGGAGAGTAATGGCAGCAAAAGGCTTACCAGATCTTAATTACTATGGTTGGGCCACTGGACAATACCATCATCAATCACAATGGCTGACAGTCATCTACCACTGAGCCCTTTATCATTGTGATTTAAAAGCCTTCTGTATTTAAGGTAGTGTGTCCCCTCAGAGTTGCTATAGAGTTGCTCCTTAAAGTACCTGACAGACCTCTGGTTTTAGGCTTCTTTAATTGTCTTTAGCCTGATTCATAGCGGCCAACTGGCTAGATCACTTTCAAAACAAAACCCTGTTGTAAACGCCCACTGGTTTGTACACTATGGCTTTGAAGCCTTGAGTTTGTCATTACGACTGTCACCATCTTGGCTTTTTTTGGAACAAGAAGTGACCATACTTGAATGAAAGTGTGGTGCTGAGGAGTATACACACTGCTAGGTCTCTATCCCTATTGGATCTGACAAAGAACCTGAGGACCCTGGTAGTGACTTGGTAATAACAAGGTAGCCATGCTCCACAATTTATGCTGCTTTGTTTATTTTACTATGGGACCATAATTGACAAAATGAACATCATGCTGTACTGAAGAAGACTTGAAACTAACAAATGACACCATAAACCCATTAGGAAACTGTTATTAAGGTAATAAATCAAATGAGGAGTTGGCTCATTTTTTTCATAAGCTTGCATACAATCAGACTTGTTTTTGCAACAATGGAGTTGCCCCCTGCTGGCCTTAAGAAAGAATGCACGTTTATGGCACTCACAGCTTCACTGTGCAAACCACAAAGCTCCATTCACTATTTATACAGTGAATGGCAGGGGCCGTGGCAACCTCTCCAAGTGACCTTTCCTGTCATACTGAAGTCCCCTTAAAGATGATATATGTAAGCATTGTAGACAACCAAGCACATACTGTGCCGTAAATGTACAGTAGAATACTGGGAGGTAAAAGACAAAGGATCAATAAAAGAGGGGTGACCTACTTAATCATTATTCAACTCATCTTACACAGCACATAAATCTACAGTAGAGACCAGGAACTAATCTGTCCTCTTTAGTCATTGTAAAATTCTCACAATTGAACAGATGTTGTTTAACTGCATGCAGAAGATATTTAAACAAACTGGTGCTTTGCCAACGTTGATTTTGTAGTATAAAGTGTAATGTTTAAGTATGTTAATTAACTTTTTTGGATAAATTTAATTTTCCTCTTGAAACAATAAATGGAAGCAGACTGAACTGACAGAAGTGTATTGAACAAAACTAAACTGAGTTGACCTGCTGTATTAAAATGTAACCGACACAAGAGAGAACTCAACTGACTTAAGTGCTGAGACAAACCCTCTGTCATCCACAGTTTGCACAGTACTTAAACACCTGTGGAAACTATATCTACCACATTCCCTTGCAGCTTGAGGTTTGACAACAACAACAAAAGCAACTTTCTCTAGTGATGCTTCCGTCTAATCGTCATTGTCGTGACTGTGCAGCAACAGCAACAAGAACAACAAAACGCTCTCATTAGCTCTCTTTAAATGATTTCCAGCACGTCATTGTGCTCTTTGTGTAAACCTGGCCAATAAATCAATAGAGTCAGTGTTGCTGAACCTGTCACACGGAGCATTCAAAGACACACCTTGGAAGATATGATAATAGCCGAAGGGAGAGGCAATCTCTGCTTTCATTTGACTGGAAACACAATACAGAGGTGATTTTGGGACAAATATCCTGCAAGCACACTCTTAGTGTTATTTTATTTGCAATTTCTATGCATGGTCTCTGGACATTTTGAAGAAATAACTTTACACTACACTGATATCTGGGTCAGGTGAGCTTGAGCACAAACATTTATCTTTGACAGAACAACAAAGAAGTACCAAAGATGGAGAGTAATGCTTTGGGCTAATTCTCGTCCTTATCCCTTTGGTCCTCTTAAAAAGGGCTGCAGTACAACAATATAAAAAATAACAATTTGAAAGCAATAAGTTGGGGTTGTCACAGACTAATAAAAGAGGATATTTTCAATGGATTTTCCAATTATGCTAAAAATCAGGTGACGATGTGAAAAGGTCACTGGCACTCCTTTGTTATTTCAAGCCACCTGCAGAAAGAAAGGTGTTAGTCACCGTCCCTATCCAGCTTTTCCAGAATGGTCAGGATCTGAACCTTCTAGTCGGCAGCCTGCTCCTCTAATCTTTGGGTATGCTGCCAATCAATCCAGGTCATACTGTCATGCATACCATGATATGCATTTCTAATCCAGTGTGCTTAGCAGAATGATTCTCAGTTCACTTAAATTATCATCTACTACAGAAGGTGGATTGTGCCAGTGTTGTTCATTAGCTTTAGCAGCTGGGAAGTGTAAATTTACATGTCAGAAATATTTGAATAGGTTCTTGGGCCAAAGGACAATCTCTGGATTTCTGTGTTTCATCACAGAGCTGAAGACACATAATGAGTCTGATCACTGCCAACATAATACTTGGCTTAAACAAAAAATGTATAAAGAGCCTATCAGCTATCATTTTTTTTAATGTCCCAAACTATCATTAAATCAGCCTTTAAAAACCCACTATCGGTTAATCGGTCAACCTCTAACACAAAGACTGTCTGTAATCCTTAAACATTTGAAAAAAAAGACACGAGATACAGAGAGGATGATAGTGCATATAAAGCTTATAAAAATTGTGTCCATTTGATGAATATTCTTCAAGCGCCCCCCATTTTACAATGTGACAACACTGAAGTTAACTGAAATGAACTGAGAGTACAGCTAGTAGTTACAGTAACAGAAGTAGTACAGACATACTGTGATGGTGCAATAAGCCTGACAACTTCAAAATGCTGCAGAGCGGCCTGATAACAAACTGTCCTCTAACAAGCAACAATATTGGTCAAGATTTGATGTTTTATATCACTTGAGGGCCATGATGTCTCTGAGCAAATAAGCCAAGAACTGTTACAAAAACTCATATCCACAAAGAAACTCACAAGGGGATGCATACTGACATTGGGCCCGGACAAATGTCACAGCTACTTGTTCAGCTAAATGCTAATAAACTCAGATTAAAAAGCATACTGCCGTCTACAAATATGCAGCGGTCAATAAACTGATAAACTCCATGGATCACAGGTGAAACAACTTTAAAAAAAATCTTTATCATACATTCCAACAAGCATTTATGTCTTCAGGGGACTAAACTTAAACCTTAGAGAAACTGTGCAAAGATCTATCTGTCAGTAATTAAAACATGACTCTCAAGTGCTATTATAATAAAACTTCTTTCATGTGTTCACTACATTCTTGATAAAGCAGTCATCATAGCACAAAGTCTGATTAGTGATTATCTGTGGAATGAGGGGTGATGCAATAAAAAGCCCCTCTAAATACACTGAAAATATAGGTAGAATAGATCAATAAAGTTATAAACTGCTTCTAAATTACTTAAGGAGCAAAAATTAATACATTATAAAGCCACGCTATATACTATATATACTACACGTTATATCAAAATAGTCTATTAATATAGCACATAAAATATGCATTTCATTATTTCACTTTCAATTTAGAATCAGTTTGGTTTTTTTGTTTATTTAATTTAACCAGTCTTTACATTACTGCTTGTATGTTATCAAGTGCTACAAAGTGTGCACCCCCTTTGACTGCAGGAATGTGAGATAGTGTCCCTGTTATGAAGCCGTCAGGGCCCAAAAATAGCAGCAGGGAACACGTGTGTACGGCTGCTTTCAGATCAGCTCAGCCGAGACGTATAATGAGTCCTTGAGGAAGACCAGAGGACTTTTTAATAACGCAGATAACAAGCCCTGCAGCTTCAACAAGACTGTAATGAGAAATCATTCTTTTAAAAACACACACACGGCAGGGGAAGCACATGGGGTGAAAACAATACTGATGATAGGTGGGATCAATTATAGCTGGATTCTGTACACCTCACCACTAAACAACGCAGTCACATGCGCACTTTACAGCTGCACGTACTATT
>JAJHUR010106026.1:1872-15831 GCA_027495735.1 Lutjanus campechanus
AAAAAAAAACTTCTTGCAGAGCAGTTTAAATGATTTAGAACATGACAGGAGGTGGACTTAAATAGCAATAACTAACTTCTAAACTTGATGAATCCACAACAAATAGAGCTTAATGTATTTTTGTTATTTAAGTACATTTGATTAAATAATGTGTGTACTGTATATTTGTCACCTGCAATGTCTACAAAATTAAACGGTTACAGAAACTTCAACTAAACTTTGATTATTTGCACTTCTTAATAAATCTGCATATTTAATCAACCTTAATTTTGTCTGTCAAACCAAAAATAACGGAAGAATATTCAAAAAAGTGTTTCATAGTAACTCTTAAATGTCAACTTAATATCACATAACTGAAAAAACATGTAATGACACCAGTGAAGCAGTGAAACACCAGTGACAGGTGTTAAAATTAAAGGGATAGTTCACCCAAAATCACTGAAAACAAAACAGCGTTGCGGAATCTCCCAAACGATTAAAGTGAATGGTGACCAGATTTCAAACATGAAAAACAACTGAAAAACAATAACAAAACAAACATGAAATGCCTCCATACTGCTTGTGTGGCATAAACCAAGTACCCCAAAGCCCCGACATGCCTTTCACTTGTGCACGCACACTGTCTCACCACACACACCCAGTTCAGACGGTGCGCTTGTGAACGCGGCTCTAAGCTAAGGATCTACAGTGAATATTTAGGCTAAAAACATGGTGTAAATGTCATCTTTCAAGTCAACTGAGCATGTTGGGGCGCTAGGAGACATGGATTACACCAGAAGAGAAGTATGAAGGCATTTTATGGTTTGTTTGTTGTTGTTTTTTCAGTTGTTCTGTGACGCTGTTTTCCTGTGAAACTCCAGCAGTGTTTTGTGGACTTAAAAAAAACTAAACCCAACCTTTAATCTGCATGAAGGTGAGTAGATAATGACTGAATTGTCATTTTTGGGTGAACTATCCCTTTAAAAGCAGTAACACCAGTGACAATAACACTTGTGATACTTTGGAGAAAAAAAATTAACAAAATGTCTGCCATGGCTACGAGATGAGTAACACCAATGACGGAATTAAAAGCTTTATGCAAAATTCTAAAATAAATCAGTTCTTCCAATGATCTTTTTTATCTATGAAGAGCCTCAAAGAGACAATATTTATTTAGAATTCCCACATTTTTTAAATGTATGAAATGTTAATATCTAGTTGAATGAGATTTAATTAATTAAAAAACTATTTGAAAATGAAAAGTATATGACTCTACTTTCATCTAAAATTAAACATTGAACATTAAATGATTTAACTTTGTTTTATTCTTACAATGACAGTCTTTATGAATTGAATTAATTAATAATTAATGTGATTATTAGGTCATTTTAAAAGATTTTGGTGACAAGAAAGAAAGTAAAGTAAGTGACAGCACTTCCACTGTTTGTGTAGAATGACCCTGCTGTTATATAATAAATAGTATTATTTCACAGTGACTGAGCAGAGCGATGGACGATGGACGATGGACTCGTAGGTGTTTGAGTTTTGATGGTCCTATCATAGCAGCTTTGTCGGGGTAAAGATGATGTTGTGGTCTGTATTTAGCCTCAGTCTTTACTCCGGGCAGAAAACAAGCGCAGGCCAATGTCGGGACTCGTTTCTAAAAGCCAGACTGAGCTTGAAAAGGTCAGTACACTTGTCCAAAGGTCAGCACACTTGTCTGGTCAGTGGTCCCATTTCGTCTTACAGCGCGCTCAGAATCAGGACAGCTTAAGTGTTCCCACTTAAACAGACACTGAGCTAACGGTACGGGAGTGGATCTGTGTAAAAAAGCTTGTGTCAGCCTCCACATTGTGTGAAAATAATTAGCACTTCATGCGGACCTTTACAGACCTTTACCTCAGAAAATAAGAGGTGAAAGAAGAGAACTACCAAACCCTTACCTGAATTAACCTGTAGAAACATTTGCATGTTACACCAGTTATCAGGTGTGTGAAAAGCTTAACCTTACTTTTAATTTAATAGCTTATTTAAAATCATAAAATCAAATTAATTTTAGTAAACACTGCAAAGCAGTTTGTTTGATTCACTGTGTCCTTCGAAGTCAAGGAGCAGTAATTGACTTCACAGTTTCTTTATTTATGTATTGTCCTGACAAAATTAGTTTTTGTACAAAGGAGAATTTCAGCATGAATTAATGTTGGATAGAGCTGCAGAAGGCGCCTGAGGACCCAGCATTGGAGAGGACCTGTGGACGATCTGTGCTCTATTAGGAGAGAAAGGGTTTAACTAAGTCAAAGTCAATAAATCAATGCAACCCCTTACTGTCCGACTGTCATGACATTAGAAATAAAAGCGGTGCTTAATTTGACAAAAATATCCCTGAAGTGTTGATAGTGTTTGGAGCATACTGAGCAGATAAAGAAGTGATCATACTGAAGAGGTTTTTATTTTATTTTATTCCACAGTGAAAACACTATTGGAATCTGTTGCAATGGCCCCAAGCTGACAGAATTTTCACAAACGACCAAGCTAGATATTTTGTTACACTCAATTTTGATACTCAAATTACAGATTTTAAGCAGACCATCACTTAAACCATGACCACAATCTTCCCATGACCTAAAAGGGAATGTTAAGATTTTTTTGAAGTGGGGTTGTATGAGATGCTTACTGATAGTCAGTGTTTTACCTACAAGGGATGGTGGTCAGTACGCCCCCAGTTTGAAGAAGCAGGAGGAGTAGTGGTGTAGGCAGCCGAGCAATGTACATTCTATTGAGAATATTTTCACCGCTTTATCTTGCCATCAGACAGCCTTTTCCGACGAGAAACCGTCATTATATGAGCCAGATATCGCTCTCTCCAAACCAACCAGACTCCACTGGCAAAAACAGCCATTTTGCCTCGCAGAATAAGGGGGTTATACCGCTGCCTTGAACAGTAATTTTGGGGTTTTTTTTTGTTTTGCGTAATTTTTGTGTGCTCAAGAGTTAGATTGGATTCACCAAAATCACACAATAACACAAACAAAGTAACAGATCAAGACAGCTTGATCAGCAGCAGCCTTATATTTGCACTGTAAAATTACTGATTTCTCCTACAGTATGAAGTTTGGTTGGATTGGAGAGAGCGATATTTGGCTCATATAACGGCAGTTTCCTGTCAGAAAAGGCTGTCTGATGGCAATGTAAAACGGTAAAAAATATTCTTAATATAGTGTACACTTAAAGTGATATTGATTTTTTTTTTAAGTGACAAAAATACATTTTGTTGCTGACCCTGTCAACAGCAGTTAATTTCTTAAATTCTGTGCTGGTACTCCAGTATAATAATTCAAACTATCCCTTTAAACCATAGATTTTGGGTGGACTATCACTTTAACTATGACAACAATCTTTTCATGACTTTAGCCCAGTGAACTAAAGCAGTCTGATTTAACCATACCCAATCTTCCACATGCATTAGCTGTTACATTTCCTCATAATTCACTATAGTTGCATACGAATGTAATTCATAGGAGATATGATTGGTGAGGGGCCATGCGGGGCCATGCAAGAGTCATTTGTTCTCCCCGGGTCTGTGTGGGTCTCTCCTTGGGTACTCCATAAGGAAATTAAAATAGTAGGAAGAGACATTACATCACTATAGAACGTTCTATGCTGCAGACTTCAGTGTCACTTCTGTTCAAGCGTATGGGAGGTGCAATGTCAATCATGCTATTCTGAGACCAACAGCAAACAAACGAATGCACACATTTTGAAAAATCAGTCAGTATGTTATTCTCTGAAGTCTGTTGTTTCTTTTTTTTTTCATCAAAGGTCATACAGCAGAGATATGTCGGATTTTATTGTGCTTCTACCACAGGCTTCACTGGAGCTTGCAGCAAACTCCGAGCATAGACTGTTCTCTAGTGATGTCTAGTCCCTTCATTTTTTTTTTGTTTCTTTGGTGCTCCACTTTCCTCCCACAGTCCCAACACATGTAGTTCAGCGGAATGAGAGACTTTATATTGTCCATAGTTGTGAATATGAGTATGAATGGTTGGCTGGTTGACTGAGCAGGGAGTCTTCCCACCTGAGATAGGCTTCAGCCCCCCATGACCAGGAGAAGTGCGTGTAGAAAATGGAATGATGGATGGAAGTCATTCAGCTGATAGCGGGATGATAGAAACAGTGAGCAGTAGTGGAAAAAATAGTCGAAAAGAGCTTTGACTTGAGACCCTACTGTGTCTCAGATAACCCTGACTTGACCTGAAGCAGCCACTAGAGGGCTCTGTGTGGCATTACTGCACACAAGAGAAACCACCATGGTGATATACACTCAGATACCTCTTTATCTACCTGTGGACAGAGAACACACCGGATAAATGTCACAATACGGCTGAGAAAAAAAGGCTAATTTCTCCTATGTTTGACTTTTAATCACTTTCCTTTTTAAAATGCGAGCTAGAAATAAAACCCAAAGAGAAAATCCTTGCCAAATGAGGAAATACAAATTACACTTTTCACTTAAAAATCTCAAACAGTTGGGCCATTTTATCATCTCTTTTCACATTTTGTCATGTGCCTTTGAGGAAGGAACATGAAAGTGTCTCTGAAGTCAAAAAAAACGCTTTTATGTTGGGAGTAGTTTTAATTCATGACAGTGCAGGAAATTGTGGAGTTTCACTTTAATGCTCTTGGGAACAGCCTCTGCAGGGCGATAGCTGGTTACCACGTACTATTCCACATTTTAATTCTGGCTAATTTTGTACATGAATATTACTGTAATTGATTCATGCATCTTATTATTCAGCCAGTTAACACATTGATATGAGTGATTTATAATAAAAGCAGCAGATGATGTGTCACAGACCCTCTAACTGCTGAAATAATAAGGAAATCCCACAAGACGGTGGCAGAGGGAGCCAGGAGCGGTGTGTGAACAGGATGACAGCACTGCCACCTAGTGTACAAACACTTAATGCATCCTTCCACTGGTGTTTCACTGCCTGCAGCATGCAGTCATAAAGAAGTTCATGTTTGTGATGTTACCACCCTGCTGAAATGACCAACTGTTCATGACCTGGTTACCCCCATCTCGCTGGAGACTATCCCAGCATGCACCGAGCATAAGGCAGGGTCTATCACAGGGCTAACAGAAGGAAAGGCAAACACATTCACACCTATGTGCCATCTAGCCTTTCCAGGTCACCTAACCTTAAACACTGAGAGAACAGACAAGCTGAACACAGAAAGTCTCAATCGGTCTTGTTGGGGTCGAGACAGGACGCTCTGACCCTGGGATGACCACTTGACTACCACGCAGACAGCTGCACTAGAGGTGGGATCACCAGTCAGAACGTTAGATTCAAAGATTCACAGGCACTGAACTACGCAGTTCATTCATTTTTTTAATAGTGAGTGATTGCATTGCGTTTCACAGCACTGCTTTCCACTTCTCCTGAGTCGTCGGCTGCCAGCTCGAACCGTTTCATTCGGTTCAGCGCAAAAAATAAAGGCCCCAGTATACTTCAAACAAAGTGCTTCTTGTGCCGTCTCTGTGAATGTCAGGTGTGCGGAGGTGTAACAGGAAGAAGGCAGGGTTTTGAACATTCTTCACAGGAACTCTTTTTTTGTCATTTTTTCATGTGTTAAACTGAAGGCAGCATCAAGAATCCCTTCAAACAGAGGCTTTCAGAAAGTGAGCACTGTTATTGACGTTTGTAGAATCCACTGTGTCAAGACTACAAGAGGTTTCTACTAGTTTCTACTCTTACTGGAGTTTGCCTTTACGTACTGTCATGTCGCACATCTGTTGAGTCACAGGACTGCAATAAGGTGGGATAAATCTGTAAAAGAATAAGAAAATATATGGGGAAATACAACTAAGAATAAATAAAAGATAAATAAGCAAATAAAAATGTGGAAATATGAGGAAAATAAAATAATAAATAAAAGCAGATTATAGAAGAATATAAGCTTTACATTTATTTATGTATTTCTGTATATATATTTCTTTATACATTAAAAAATAGCTTTATTTTGCTGCATACATTAATTTTGTGTATAGCTTGTAAATGTAATTATTTATTTTATATTGTAGAAAATGCTGAAACACTCTTCTCTCTCTGACAACGCAACGGCGTGCCGTTCATTCTTTTTTATCACAATCAACTCACACTACATGACAAACTGTCTGACTTCTACCAGGATCCTGGGTAACCGTTGTCATAGTTACCAGACAAGCTTCACACAGGGGCAGAACCGTAACTGCTAACTAATAATAACATTCATGCTGAATTATAACCATTAACAAACATGAAGAGTCACTACAATATAACATAAACACATAAATCCTGCCAGGATTCATGTGTGCCGGACTACTGGACAGGAAGGCCCCCACAAAGCCAGCTGACTGACAGTTCAAGGATGAGCAAAAGTAATATATAGAAAATAAGGGAAAATTTGTAAATTACATCATGGAAAAAATAGTGTGATTTATTTGTTTGAAAAAGTGATATTTTTTAAATATACTGTATATAAATATAATAATACAATTTTAGAATTTATTCATGTTTTATCAGTCGTTATATTTTCAGATTTATGTATTTTTTATTCCTCCACAGATTCATTCTTTTTTAATGCGCTCTATGACTAATTATACAACGACCTTGTTCGTTTTAAGTATTCTAAGGCCTTCAGCCTATGAAAGCACTGTTCACAAGGTCCGTTTTGCAACCTGCTACAAGTTATAGCAGTTGCTTCTGTTGCTTTCATGATCCCTCAGTGTGCTTTCAACCATGAAGAAACACCTGCTGATTCAGTAAGTAAGAATAATGATAATATCAGTTTACTCAGGTCAGATTGAAGCCTTGGTGTTAAAGTATTCATAAGTATATGTGCTGAACACCTCGAAACTCTACACTACATTACCTTCACTCTGGGCCCCAAACCTCTGCCAAATGTCATTCCCGTCATCTTGTGTGTGTCTCCTTTGATATCATCTACAGGAAAAATCAAAAAGTACATTTAAAATGTGTCAGACTTCACTGACACATTCACTACTTCACTACAAATCTCCTTGCAGGTGTAGTTGTCATGTTTTGCCTTTTTGTCTGCGTTCTTGTTTCCTTTTGTGTCTATATTTAATGCCTCACAGACAGCTCCTTCTAACGTAAAACATGAAAGTCGGAAATAAAAGAAACAGAGATTTTGTTGCTTTTTTTTCTTCTTTTTTTTAATTCTTTGAAGTCCTTGTGGGTTTTTTTTTTACATCACCATCCATGGGATTTGACACTTTTTTCCATAGTGAGCAAGCATCCCAGAAACCCCACAGCCACCAAGACAAATACCATCACACAGTTTCACTTTCACAAAGGGGGAGAGGCTTACAGTGGGGTTGGGGACGAAAGGGTTCGGTGGGGGCGAGAAGGTGTTTCAACAGCATCAACAACCTCAGAACGGAAGGAAGCTCCTCTCAGTCTGCAGCACGTTGCGTACATACATATCACTCATATATCATTAGCATAATATGGCATAGAAAAGCATCCAAGCTGACAGAGCATTAAAGGAGTATAGGTGTGTGTTTTTAGTGTGTGTACATCGAGGAGGCATGGGACACGGTGGGGGGTGCCAGCGTTTGACAGCTGGGTTTTAATATCCAAGTCAATTCTTCAGGCATGGGTGCTGCATCACAGCAACGGCTGTTTGGTGTGTGAGTGTGTGTGTGTGTGTGCCTGTGTGTGTTTCTATAGTCTGTAGTGTGCTTTCAACTCTAATAGATTCTTTTTAAGCAGCAAAGGATTCTGGACTCCAAGCAACTCAGCACAGGATTATGTAGAAATGGTGCAGTGCTGTCACACAATAATTATAAAAACGTGTGTGTGTGTGTGTGTGTGTGTGTGTGTGTGTGTGTGCGTGTGTGTGCAGGCGCAAAGCTGTACTAATAGCACCAGGTCAGGACGGGTTGCTAATGGCAACCTCCAATCTGACAAGTGTTGCCATGACAAACAAAAAGCAGAACCCCTGTGAGAGTGGAGGGGTCTGTCGTCACGGCAACAGCCAGAAACAACGAAGAAAGAGCCAGGAAGGGAGGGAGGGAGGAAGGGAGGGAGGAAGGGAGGGGGAGGAAGAATGAAAGAAAGAAAGGGGAGAGCGAAAGGAGGAGAAAGACAGATAACTGAAAGGAAGGAGTGACACGGAAAATGCGAGATTCTATTCCCCTCACAAGAGCCAAATTGCGTTAGTGTTTGAGGGCCACATACCATTTAGTGTAGTAGTAGTAGCGAGTGATATAATGTAGACTGCGTTTGTACGGAGAGAGGAACAAGCCACAAGTATCATTACAATGTTAGTTAGTCAGACAGAGGTGGTAAAATTCCACACTCCTGACTTACAAAAACCTTGTTGTGCGATGTGTGGGTTGCCGTGGAGATTCCATTTCCCATTCCTATCTCGTCTCATCTGTGAGACATGCATTTGTTACATCCCCCCCCTGCTGAGGATTCTTTAAATAGATATAGCATTTGTAACGCTGACAGACTTTGCCTTCTATAGGTCTCCAGTTAGATCAGAGGGGAGGATGTCTGAAAAAACTGGGGTTGAAAGCACTAACAGAGGTGGTGTGTAGTTTGTATACATTATGTACATTTGTGTGTGTATGTGTGTGTGTATACATGTATGAGTTAATGCATGTGTAAATATGTATGTGTGTATATATGTATGTATAAGTGTGAGTGAGTCAGGGGCCAGTTGCATGAGGACAGACTTAAACTTAAGCCTAATTTTAATCCAGACTTCAAATGACTTCATCAAATAACAAACCAAAGACCTGTGACACAGACTGATGTGTCCATTTTAAAGCTAAAGCTATTGTTGGTGTGTTGCTATAGCGACAATTGATCTATGCAGGAAATGGTCTTTAGAGAATTTAAGGCCAGTTTAAAGCACAGACTAATCTTAATCCAGGTTTATGTAACTGGCCCCTGGCTATGTCCATGTCAACATGAGCTCTGTGTTGACTCATGTGGGGGAGAAAGAGGCTGCAGAGAGATGATGACCGATGGCCAAGACCTCGCTGACATGAGAACTAACAAAGGAAATCAGTCACTTGGCTTAATGAAAGCCAGATCATGTGGAGAAAAAAAACACAAAAGGAACAAGAACTTGTGAGCGCTCAGCACGGCCCGGAGCGACGTCACGTCCACAACAGTGAGGGGGTGCTGTACAGGAGCCTGCTGTGTGTGTGTGTCCCATCCCTCGCACATCAACACTGCACACTAGTCAGAAGTACATTAGCTCATGTCTACTTTCAAGCGTAAATCAATAGTGCTCAGCCCTTAGGCACCTAGTTACAGAATGACACTAAAAAGCAGTTTGACAACAAGTTAAAAACTCTAAAACATTAGAACATTTCAAGATATCGAGCATTTTTCGTCTTTACAGGGGCTCTACCGACAGAATAGGCCCTTTGAAAGCGCAAAATCTGGCACCTTTGAATCGGTTAATCCTGGCTATTTTACAACTTTTTTTATCTTACATCCTTCACTTACCTCAATAAGAATAACAAAAAAAAACAAGAAAAATCAAAACTATCAGTACAACTTCTGTGGGTTCAGGCACATAAAGAGTAGAAAGGAAAGAGGGATTCCGATGAGTAGAAAACAGTCACATTTTGGAGGAGGAGAAACATTCTGCGTGTAAATGCACTGGTTGGTGATGGACGGTGCTGTCAATCAAAGAAATTTGGACCTTTATGATTCACAGGAATGCAAACAAGCTGGAGATAAGTAGCTGCGTAGTGAATGGCGCCTTCCTTGCACTTCTAAAAGTTCTCTAAAAGGACGGCGTTGAGAGACGATAAGGCAAGGAACGTTTGATTTTGACGTGACAGCGAGTACAACTTTCTCTTCCCTCCCTAAATCTTTCCTCCAATTCTCCCACTTAACGATGCCCTAATGCTCCGTGATGAGGCATAAAGCTCTATTTACTACCTGCCAAAGTTCCTTCTGCTCCACAAGCTGTAAGGCAGCTGCCAAATATGGAATATGGGTTTTCGCTTATGTACCTTAGCAAAGCCACAGGTGGGAAAACATGAGATGAGAGCCAGTGCAGCGGGAGTCTAAAACCCTAATAAAAAGATCACTGTGTTGTTCAATTTTTCAAATCTTAAGGCCGTCCTTGTGGCGAATAATCAGTCGGGTATTGGTTGTTTGACAGATGGCGATGCACTGGAAAGTGAAGCAATTGAAATGCAACGTAATATAAATCACAAACAGTCAACGGCAGGAAGGAGTGTTAGATTCTTGTCGGCTGAATAAGACTTCAATTTCATGCAGCCTATTGTTTGGCCTATTTAAGAAAAGCAAGAATAAGAATATTGGTTTTGTACCCATTTAAACTACTCCCAAAATGAAATGAAAGAATGAAAATACAATGGACATCCTGCATGAAAATGATCATCTTTTCTTAACTGTACCAATTCAGTTTCGTCTCACTTGACCCCTCTATTAAAACAACAGTAAAACAAACATCAAAAGGATACATGGCAGGGAGAAAATACGGTATAAAAAAAAACAAAATAACGCAGTCAAAAGTGCTCAAATAAGGAGTGTTTTCATTTTTTTCTCTTTTTTTTCATCATATGAGGCAGACCTTTTTTTGTTTTTGTTTCTAACTGTGTCCTCTAGGATCAGGGTTCGGGGAGGAGGAGAGTGGGTACGTGGAAAGCGGCGAAGGAGGAGGTGAAAGATCGAGGCTGAGGGACGGCCCGGTCAGGCGCTGTCAGGAGGGGTTCGGCTCCCCGGTGTCGTGTGGTGGTTTCTCCCGACGCCCCCGCCCGGCTCCCGCTGCGGCCGTCCTTCCTCGGATCTTCATTTCCTCCTCGGCGGCCCGAGAGCGGAGCTCTAACCCAGGCTGGTGATGTTGGCCCTGCCGCCAGGTGGCGCCACGATGCGCTGGGTGTTCCGGCGGGGAACGTTGTCGTCAATCTGAGCGCCTGTGAGATCAAATGGAAAGTTGGATATTTACAGTTGTAAACACAAAGTAAACAGCTTATTGCTTAGCTCACATTAGATGAGCCTGGCAGCATATCTAAGCATAAGAAACAGGAAAGGACGGGTCAGTTGTCTTCGACAGATGAAAAACATTCAACAGCAAAGGGAGGAATGCATTAAAGCTTGATAGTCAACCTGCCTCTATTCAGTACAGCTTTTGACAAAGCAGTACCTTATCATTGAGTTTTGAATGCAATGAATTCAAATATAAAAAATAACGATTATAAGAGAAACAACCTATACTCCCAACAAAATATGACATAATATACTTAACCTCTTAAACCCTACTTACCCGCTGTTGCGTCACTCATTACAAATTCATGCTGTGCAGCTAAACATTGTTCAAACCCTCAGAACTTAATCCTGCATTCTGATAGTGATCCCGAAGTTTCCAAAGAGACCAAATGTGTCGGGCTGAATTTTCTGAAACGTGTGTAAAAAACGATGCACAAGACATCGAGGATAATTTCATTTGATGCAGCTTCAAATATCTAACAAAACCACCCGCTGTAAACGTTACACAGCTTCAGTGAAGAGCTGCAACAAGCTGATACAGTGTGTGATACTCTCAATGGAAGGCAAGGATTTCCAACGTTTAAAGCTACTTCGATGGTAATATCGTGGGGGAAAAATGAGTTAACCAGTTGGTTCATGGGCAGGAAATTATTCCACTTAAATAACGGAATAATAATTTGCGGTAATTTATGAAATAAAAACGCAATACAGTTGTACCATGACAGACATTTCTCTAAAATCTTAGGGGAAATTACCACAATAAGCCTTATTAGCCTCCTTGCACTGACCACCACTATGGTTTAGAACAGAATTTAATATCTTGCCGTTGACTTTTAAGGCTCTTTGCGGCCTCTCTATGTGCTATATAATTTATTTGACCTCTATCTGACCTCACATACGAGCTGGTACGTAGCCCTCAGGCGAGATCCTCAGGCAGAGGTCTCTCATGTGTTCCTGAGGTGCGGCTCAAAACTAGAGCTGCTGGAGGAAACTGGGTCAGCAGAATCTTTTATATCTCTTCTAAAAACACAAAACAACTTTTATCAGAGAGCCTGTCCTGTTTTCACTTGATTTTCAATGACTGCCCTTTGCTTTGATTTTCGCTGACTGTCTCTTTGCTAGTTTTATCTGTTTTATGTGCTTGGAAATTTGGAAGTTTTTATTATGTCTGGGTCTGTCATCCGACTTCCACCATTACGTTTCGTGCTGCGTGAACAGCTTTCCTTGCAGTGAATGGATGCCATCTTGGACTCTAGTATCCAGGTATAATACAGTCATACATTCACGGTTAAAAACTGTTAATGCATGTGGTCAACAATGTGAATTCACTTGTCAGAGTTCATCTAAGTTGAACTCACAGATTTCACGTCACTGTGCCATGAGATAATCTATTTGTTTGCGGTGTCTCTGTTCAAATGGATTGAATTTGGTGAAGAATTTCACTTACAAATGCTGGTGTGCTGGGGCCACATTTTATGAATGCTGCTCTTTATGTGTCTGCGTGCGGTTTGAAGATATGCTGAATGGTGACCTCAGTAGAACTCAGCTCAATTTATGGATGGCCACGACATCAAGGACAGCACAACTCAGGGGTAGAGAAATACACCTTCTCCAGTGCTGATTCAGATCAGATCAGACGCTTGGTACTTGTAAACCAAGTATGAACATTTTTTGCCACCTGTAGTTTGCCAGCCATGTATCAATAAATGAGTAAAAATGTGTTTCTTGAGAGCATTATTTAATTAAACTATGAAAATGAAAGCAAACGTTCACACTGCATGCAGAGACATTAATAGTTTATGTGACTCTGGGTGTAAAGGAAAGAAATGTAAAATTCCCCCCAAAATTAAAACCATCCCCTTAACCCATTGAACTCAACTGACCACCAGCAAAACCATATTCTCTTTAAAAAAAAAAATCAGCACCATTTATTACAGCCAGAACCCGTGAAAATCAAAATCATCATCGGATTTTAAGACTTCTGACGGTCTTTGAATGAATCATGTGCTTTTGTCAGGAAAAATTTAAGCTTAACCAAATTTAAGCTTAGATAATTGATATTTCATCAAAATAGCTTTATTCTTCAAAAACATAAACTTCTGCGCTCCTCAGTGTAACTGGGAAACCTTTCATGCCTGGGCTGAGACCAACAGTTAATAGTTAATTTATTTATAGTAAAGTTATATATATCATCTGTAGCCCCCCTTTTATATTTATTTATAGATGTTTTTTTTTCCAAAATTGTAAAATAAAAATGAAAGAAATTCTTTTTCTCTTTTTCTTTTCTTCTTTTTTAACGTTTTATAACTGTTTTATACTGCACAAAAGACATTTTTCCCTACTTCTAGCCATGATTATACAGTTTCCATGACTTACATATTGCAGTAAAAAACAAGCCCACAGTGAATTAAAATGTGACAGAAGCAAAAAAAGAAAAAAAAAAACAGCTTTGGCCTCAGAGAGTTAATGTGTCGTCAGAATCGTGTAATAAAAGAGTTGTAACAAAGACACGGTGATTTCAGATTTCTGTCTGCACTGACCGGATAGGCTGAATCCAGACTGGTGCAGGTTGCGGACGGGTTGGTTGGGCTGCTTGGCAGGCGAGGTCTTGGCAGAGGAGGCAGGAGTCATGGCTTTAGGTGTGACTGACACCTCGCAGACCGGACCGTCGTACAGTCCTCTGGGCACACCCCTCAGCTCAGCAAGCTGCAATTTAAGGAAACAGACGCAACAGTCATGGTGGTTGAAAACAAACTGCTGGGCGTGTGCAGCAACCGTTATCTCTGACTGACTCGACGCCCGCCCCTTCCTCCAACAACAACAACACAGCCTCACTGGACAAAGTTTGTAAAGCGGTATCGTACCCTGCTGCGAGCCTTTATCCTCTTGTAGACGTAGTCAGGGAAAGGTTTTCGGACAACATAGCGTC
>JAJHUR010106027.1:0-18738 GCA_027495735.1 Lutjanus campechanus
GTGCATGTGCGTGCGTCCTCTCCGTCACACCTTTACCGGCTCAACGTTTGTTCCTCTCTCTTCCCTCCCTTATCTTCCTTCCATCTTTTCATCCATCTCTCCTCTCATTGGACGCTGCAAGAATTCTCCTCTCCTAATCAAAAGATTATAGATGTGCATGAACATCCCCCGCTGTGTCTCCGTCGAACACGTGTGTGTTGCCATGTCGTTGCATTTGCACGGGTACACTCCATACGTGAGGACAGCCTGCTGGGGAGGGTGTGTGCACGTGGGTGGGCGTGAGCAGTCTCTCTGGAGATGGAAACCTGCTCGCTGCTCATTGGTTAACATATGTGGAGGGGGAGGGGCTTCCTCAGAGGAGCGGTGAGAGGGTCCATGGAGACGAGGATAGAGGGATGCAGAGACTTGGGGGGGGGGTACAGTTGTAGAAACAGTGAGCAAGAATCTGAGGATGACAGAGAGGGAAGAGAAGGATTAGAGAAAATACAGCAGCAGAGCTGTGAAGTCACACTGTAATCCATTAACTATCCAAACATGGCTCAGATATACATACACACACATATACAAAAATAACATTTACATACATACAGTATACAATGTTTATAATATACAATCCATCTTTCAGAATCACCTTTATTGGCCGAGTATGTGTACACATACAAGAAATAATTTGACTCTAATTGTGGCTCTCTATGTACTTAAGCACAGTTTCAGGAACAGTTTTCAGGAAGATAAACTGAACAAACCAGAATGTGCATACGTCTATAAGAAGGTGAAAAAATATACGTGTATATAAATATATTTAAAGTGCAACAAGGAACAATAGCACACAGTACAATGTCTGTATGAAAGCCAAACTGTTTCGTCACATTTATGCTTTATGCTTCAGTTGAAGCATAAACAACAAAATGTGGTTCTTCTCCAACATGTTAGCATCTTTTTTTATATATATAAGGTGCTAAAATTTGGTACACAAAAAGAGGAAACAATGTCAGTGATACTTGCATTAATATCCACAGAAACATAAACAAAACAAACAAATAGCAACCAGTTTCCTTCAACATGACCTAGTTCTTAAGGAATGATGGTCACGATTTCAATTCTAAATCGAAAGTCGATCAAAATGAGCAAAATCAATAGCCGCATCAGCTGTTCTCCCAGTATTTGTTTTTCTCCACCCCTGCTGACTTGTGATTGTCTTGTGCAGAAGAGAAAACAAAACAGCACACGTGGGACTTTTCCACTGGCGCTTTTGTCAAACTGTGCCTTGCTGATTTGTATTTGTATTACCACTTTTATTGTGCCAAGCTGCACCAAGCCGTGCCTGAGATGGACCTGCTCTGGTGTGGGGCCAAAGTGAGTCCAACCTGCCTCCGAGTGGGCTACAGTGATGTCTCGCTAGACATGGCCAACCGATGATGACCTTCCTTTTCTCCCCCTTGAACAAGCGAGTGTTGTGACACTCAGCTTGTGTGTGTGCAGGAGAGCAGAGAGAAAGACGTTTCTAAAAGTCTCTATATGTTCAGCTCTCAGTACTTATGTAGCTTCCAACTGAACCTCTGCTTTCCCAGAGATGTCTGTGAATCAAGCTCCTCTTCACTTAACACACACCCTCAGCCAGGTAGCCTTGTTGTAATGGAAATGCAAATCTTCGCCCTGCTGGGCTGATGAGCTGAGTAAAACTGATTCAAGCCAGGCCAGTTCTGTGTATGGAAAAGGACCAACAGAGTAGCTTACTACTTTTCTGTCCTCGTAAAGAAGTCGAAAATGTGAATGACAGTCATAACACTGCTGATGAGATCCATGAGTGCACAAAGGTCTGGCGTAAATTTCGACATCAGAGCATGCTCACATAGGACATCTGCATACCCCAGTTTGCTGTGACCGTGCGGACTTATCCACGTGGCCGCTACAGTTGGCGATCTCCTGTGCTTGCGTTTAGCGCGTTTTCCAAGCAGACTTAAAGGCCCTGTAAAGTGGCAATAAATGTGTGTTCTGAGTATGTCACACCACAGAAATATGTGTTATTAATCACCCAGCCAAATTTGAATGATTAAAAAAACTGCTAAGCATGTGAAATTAGGTCTTAAAATAATGAAAAAGTGATCAGTTTTCTTTGCTCTAAGACGCTGGGGGCGTGTCAGCTGGGGGCGCTGAAACCCCGCCCACGCACGGGAGGGTTCCCGCCTCTGTGTCTGTACGAGGAGGAGACAGTGGTCGCTAACGCTGGCAGTCTCATTGTACTGACCGAGCTCTACTCGTTTGAGCCATAGACGCCACCAGACCCCAGACACTGTCCTACATGATGATCAGTCTCGTTCCTCACAGTCTGCATCAGAATGGTAATTTATTTATTCCATTTATAAGCACACAAGACAACTTTTACTCTCTTTGGTGGGAACATAATCCCGCCGGCATCACCGCCCGCGGCATAATGACAAGACCACAGATCATGTCGAAGTGACACAGAAAGGAACCCCAGATCCGCGGAAGATCTCGCGAGATTGATCATTTTAACATCATGTTGAACTACACGAATCTCGCGAGAAATTCAAATTATGGGTTCCCTTCCAGACACGACCGAAGAAAACATTTGAGGGTTCCCCTAACTTTATAACACAACATTAAAAGCAGACGACGATCTCGCCAGTGAACGTTATGCATGGCGAAATGTGAACAGTCAGGTTGGGTCATAAGATTTGTGAATCATATGAACTTAAGATATTTCCAGAGCTAATGTTAGCTAGCTGTTTGTGTATCAGGCGGACAGGTCGTAGCAGTTGTGGCGCTGTGCTTTGCCTCTCTGCTCTCTACCTCGCGGTGAGTCCGGGATTAATTTCTTATCATGTGAAGGCCTCTTAGATAAAGTCACCAAGCTGCTATTCTGCACATTGTGGCATCCAGGAACACACATGCATGTGGTGGATGAGGCATAACTGGTTAGACAGCAAGCAGCAAACTATCATCAGCTTTATCTGTGGCTCCCAAGCGAGCAGGAGAACCGCCGAGGATACTGCGCTGTACATTTTTATACCGCTGAAGCAGCAGGGGCGGGGTTATGCTGAAAAGGCGGCCGCGTGTCATCACGCGGCCGCCCTTTCAGACACGCCCATAAAATCCTGAAACAGAAACCTTGAAACGCAATCTTAAATCTAGCTCCACAATTCCGTTCTAAATAGTTAGGGGGCTCTTTACACGTTTTGAACAATACATTTATGACGTATATAATGTGTTTAGAAGAAAATGGCAGAATTCCCTTTACACGCTCTTTAAGAAAGTAGTATAAACAAAGCTAATAGGCTTTCAGGGCATCCGCAGCTGTCTGGGGACATGCCTGTTTGGGACTATGAACAAGTCCTCAGTGACACTTACTGGTAGGTCAGGGTGCCTGCAGAGATGGGTGTGGAAATGGACGGGATTGCACATCCTGTGTGTCTTAACATTGAGAGACAGTGTTACAGAAATCTACAAGATGCATAGAATACAAAAAAGCTTTTGAAACGGTAATTTATCAGTATAGTAAATAGCCAAAAACTCTAGAAACTCCAGCCGTTCATTGATCAAATTTGAAATTCTTTGAAAATGGCACTAATAGTCATGTTTTGTTTGGTCTAGTCATGTTTTTGGTGAGGTACAAACCAGCTTTCTACAAGCTATTGTTTGAAGGATAAAAACAGGCTTGTTTCACCACACCTTCTTATTCAACCTTTTTGCTTTAAGTTCTCCAATATGCAGTGACACAATTACAAATTTGCAACACATTTACTCCCGTTAAGTTTAGTGTCAGATAATCTGTCTTTATGAAAATATGGAAGATAATCTAATTTGAGCAGGAGTTTTTATAGTAAAATTAGAGACATGGTGGAATGACAAACACATATCATGACTGCTGATTTAGTATTTACCGTATGTTGTTTGTTTTTACTGTATAAAGCTTTGTTAAAACAGTTAAGTATATATTTTTTAAAACTTTTTAACCACTGGCAAATTAAACAAATACACCCTTTCTGGGACATTAACGATCAATTAATCGACTAATCATTATTAAAAAAACATAAACATTTTGCTTGTACCAACACTTACACACACTTACAGCATTACATAACCTATGAAACATATAAAGATGTAAAAGCTCACACATTTTCTACTTAAATATCATAAAATGCACAGCGTGCTCATGAAAATAATCTGTGTTATATTTCAGATCTTTATTCGATAGAATTATTAACAACTGATTGATCGGTCATCCCTAGTCTTCACCCAAAAAGGTTTTCCTACAGTAATGGTGGTATACAGTGGAAACACAGTAGTGGGGGAAAGGGGAAGAAGGAAAAAAGGAAAAAGAGTGAGAGAGAGATGGAGGCGGGAGGAGGAGAAGGAGAGTCAGAATGTGTGTGAAAGAAAAAAGGGAGCAAAGGCTGGACAAGAGGGAGTGAGGAGAAAGGGAAGGGAGGAAAAGTGTGTGTGTGTGTGTGTGTGTGTAAAGAGGGGAGGGAACACCCGTGTGTGTGTGTGTGTGAGTGTGTGAGTGAGAGAGAAAGAGAGAGAGAGCGGGACTGAGCGAGCGAGCAGGGGGAGGAGAGGGAAGCAGCAGTGGCAGCGCTGCATCATCACTACTGCCACTACAGCAGAGAGAAGAGGCAGTTCACCGGCTGCCTCCCTCATCTCTCTCCCTCTCTCTCTCTCTCTCTCTCTCTCACTCACTCACACACACACACACACACACACACACACACACACACTCACACTCATCACGCTTAAACACACACACGCATGCTGGGAGTGAGCCGGCAGCCTCACGAGAAGCTTCACAGAGAGGAGATCCTGGTGGCATTAACCATCACCTCTGGATGTCCGCCTGCCTGCTCTCGTCCGTCTTCAGGAGACGCTGTGGGTGTGTGTCTGAGCGTGTGTGTAAAAGTCTGTGTGTGTTCGTGGATGAGGCTGCCACTTCCAGATCTGATGCGGCTTGTTTGGACTCTCTTGCTTTTGTTTGCTGAGACAGCCGTCAGCATGGAGGAGTGTTAACCGGGAATTGCAGCTTTGTTTTTCCCTCCCTTTTCCTTCGCTGGCACTCCAAGAGCAGGAGTGGATGCCTGGATTTTTCGGTGGCTGCGTGCCGGAGCAGAGTGCTTACCTCAGGATTTACAGTCGAGGTGGAGGGGAGGGGGGGATATGATAAACAGTTGCGAGGGGAAGACGGTTTGCACTGCAGCATCAGACTGGCATCTCTTGTTCTACGTTGGGGATTTTTTTCGCCTCTCGAGGTTGCACACATGCACATATTTCACACCCAGCAGCAGCAGCAGCAGCAGCAGCAGCAGAGCCGGGCTGCATTCTGCACATACTGATGGATTACTGCTGCTTTAAGGACAGGCTCCCTGCACACTTAGGGACAGACGATGCTGATTTAAGAAGAATACGAGCCACACTTTGTTTTGGAAGCAGAAGACGGGACGAGCAACTTCGGGATTAAAAGATAAGAGACTTGCATGACAGGATGGCGGCTGCGTTGAGCTGAGACTGCCCCCCTCCTCCTCCCTCCCTCCCCCCTCCAGTCCAAACATGAACTCTTCCTCCAATGTCAACCAAAGCGGTTCTCCCCCGTTCTGCCTGCTGGGCGCCATGGGTTACTCCCACAGCCTGGATACTTGCGTGCTGGAGGTGGTCATCATCCTCTTCCTCACCGTGCTCATCATCGCCGGCAACCTGGTGGTGATCTTCGTGTTCCACTGTGCCCCACTGCTGCACCACCACACCACCAGCCACTTCATCCAGACGATGGCCTACGCCGACCTGCTGGTGGGCGTCAGCTGCCTGGTCCCCTCGCTGTCTCTCCTCCACTATCTGCGAGGCCTGAACGAGGAGCTCACCTGCAAGGCGTTTGGTTACATGGTTTCTGTGCTGAAGAGCGTCTCCATGGCCTCGCTGGCGTGCATCAGTGTGGACCGCTACATCGCCATCACCCGCCCGCTGTCATACGCCACGCTGGTGACACCGTGCCGGTTGAGGGTGTGCATCGTTCTTATCTGGGTTTACTCCGCTCTGATCTTCCTGCCGTCCTTCTTTGGCTGGGGGAAGCCAGGTTACCACGGGGACATATTTCAGTGGTGCGCAGACTTGTGGAAGACCAACCCGGGGTTCAGCACCTTCATCGTGGGGCTTCTCTACGCGCCAGCGGCGCTCACTGTCTGCTTCACCTATGGGAGTATATTCAGGATCTGCCGGCAGCACACGAGGGAGATCACCCAGCGCCACGCCCGCTTCAGCTCACAGACGGAGGGCGATAAAGGCGAGCGGGGGGAGCGGTGCGAGGGGTGTCCGGACAAACGCTACGCCATGGTGCTGTTCCGCATCACCAGCGTCTTCTACGTGTTGTGGATGCCGTACATCCTCTACTTCCTCCTGGAGAGTG
This sequence comes from Lutjanus campechanus, assembly GCA_027495735.1. NCBI lineage: Eukaryota > Metazoa > Chordata > Actinopteri > Lutjaniformes > Lutjanidae > Lutjanus > Lutjanus campechanus. The sequence continues at coordinate 6,416 of JAJHUR010106027.1, forward strand.
CTGGTCTGTATCACCACAAGGTGGCGTCCTTCCTCACAACGTGGTTGGCGATTAGCAACAGCTTCTGTAACTGTCTCATCTATAGCCTCTCCAACAGCGTCTTCCGGAAAGGTCTGGGCCGCCTCTTCAGCCCGTTGTTTCCTTCCTGCCTCGGCTGCATGGACGCCAAAAAGGCTCCAGCTCCGGTCAGTCCACGACAAGATCCTCGATGCCAAGTATGAGTCCTGGCGATGATGGATTCAGCTTGGTCATTTTGGCGGCAGCAGCCCTCTGTCTGTGCGTGCTTTGCTCTCAGCTGCGTAGCATGACACAGGTCTTTTTGGTCCCGCAGTGAAATGTGTTGAGGACCTCCTGCATGGAGAGGTGCCTGTGCAGATGACTGTCGGCCGTCTCAAAGGCTGATTTTGTGGAAAAGGAAGCTGCGAAAGTCCCTCTGGGTCTTTGTTGAATGCTCCTCAGTGTAATGCTGCTCTTTCAAGGATCACAAGCTGGCGACGTGCAGAGAAGAAGTTTGTTATTGATGACAAAAGTGGACTGTAGTAGAAAGATTCATGTGTGTCAGTTCAGTGGATGTAATAAACGCTCCTGCCTGCTCTGACTGAAGAACTCCCAGATGCAAAAAAGGAAATCACAACATGACTTGTGTTGTGTGATCCACTGAAATGCAAATAATATTTTAAACCTTTTCATGCCTGACTGAAAAATCTGTCTTGGTTCTTTCAGGGTACAATTAGGTAATGCAAAAAATGTTGAAAACACTTGAAACAGACTACTGATCTGTTTCCCTTGGGGAACTCCAGATTCTAATGAGTTAATGAGTGTGTGAAAAATAATTCACCAAGAAATCATCTGATAATCAGCCTGTGTGTGTGAGTTAAAAATGTGCATTGGATGGATTTTAATCTTATTTCCCAGAGAGAAGATTAAGGTTTATGAAGGAGCTCATGTGTGTTTTCCTCTCTATTGAAGCTAGGTGTTAGTGGGAAGCTCCAAGTATGTTTACACAGTCTCGGGTTTCACATGAAAATGTTGATTTAAGAATTAGCTTTACTTTCCAAGATGGCCGCTGACCCGGCAAGTTCTTCTGCCAGCAGACGGTGGCAGCCTATCTTTGTCAAAGAGACAATAAACGGTTATTTATTTGGAGAGTTTTATTCTCTGTTTGCGTTTCCTCCTCAGGTTGATCAGCAGTTCTTCATTAAGCCTCCGGGCTGTTTGCCTTTGATCTCAGCTGAAACAGTACATGACTCTTAAATCACAAGCCACGTAGCGTCCTAAGATAATCACCTCCTGACTTGTTTTACAGTCTGTGTCAGTGTTGATAATGAATCTGCTGTCTGCCAGGATCCACGCGGCCTCCATGCAAAGACTGCCTTCATTGTAATCTGTATCTTTATTGCCTGTGTCTCTCCTTCGTCCTCCAGCAGCTGATAGCTGTTCAGATCAGCGTAAAGTGGAGAGAAAGTGTTAACGGCATGCATCACAAGCCCGACCTCGGAGTAAGAGGGTCAGAGCACTTTTCTGAGAGCCAGTGACAGCTTGTGGCTCTCTTGCTTCATGTAAATACACTTCAGAGTTTATATAATTAAGCAGCGGCTCACTGGGGCCTCTGGGGGATTTTTGGCTGCCCTTGATGTAAAGTAGCCCTCCAGGATTACAAATGATTCTGTGGATAAAGTGTTGTTATGTTTTATAAGATAACTTATTTGTCACAGCCAAGTGGTCGGACATGCTGCACTCGAGACTGAACCTGTTCTTTTTATAATGTTGAGAAGAAGGAGAGGTGTTTCTTTATATACTGCAGGAAGATTTAAGACCTTAAGATTCCAGATGTATCAGATGTAGAATTTAATTTTAAAGTCACAATGAAATGGCACGTCTGAGAGCGTCTTGCTCCTGAATTTGACACATCTGTGGTTGAAAAAGAAGAGGAAACAAAAAAGAAAGTTGTTAAAAATGTGATAACACTATATGGCCCAAACTAGACCACATACCTTTGTGTCCTTTTTGTGTGGGGCAGTTTTCATAGTTTGGTCTAGACTCCTTACTTTCAGTGAAGGGACATTTAAATGCAACAGCATACAATAGCATTGTCAAAGACAAAGGCAAACTGCAGCATTTGGTCAAAATCTGAATTTTTATCATCTCTTACCATCTAAAACATACCATAGAAATGTGTGAAAACAGCATGCAAAATTTGCATTAAACTATAAAGTGAACTAAATGGAACAAGAAGACACGCTTTTGCTGCACTCTGATGTTGTGATTTGTAATTTATTGGTTTATTTAACAGGGAAAGTTTACATTACAAGGTTTCCCTCAGCAAAGTCATGAGGCCCGTTATCTTTTGACGGTGGTCCTGTGCCGGCATGCGTCAGCAGCTGACTGATGGCAGCATGAATGTCAGGCTGTATAGTTTCTGTTATAACATAATCACGACCAGAATTGTGTAACTGAACATTTTAAAGAAGCTGTAACAAAGATTTCATAGGGCCTTTCATTAAGTCAGTGTTAAAAGCTGACTGGACATTTGAAGAATTTTAAATATACCTCCCCTGAAAATACAATTCCCCAATGCTAAGGCCCGGTGAGGGGTCAGCTTAGGCCTGGTGTGCCACCAGACTTGGAATACACTGAGGGAAACCCTGCATTAATAAACGCTGCTGTAAAGGAGACCCTGTAACTGCACTCTAAACTAAGCAAGAGAGCTATTTCAAGTTCTAACAAGCTAGTCTTAGATAGCCTGAGCTAAAGCTACACTTTTCCTTTTTTCCTTAAGTATTATGTGTAACTGACTGACATTTTTAATGAACAGACATCCTGATAATATTACTTTGTTGTCCCTAAATTTAATCATGATGGAAAAAAGTAACACCTGCTCAACTAAACTAGCTAAAAGCAGAGTAGTGCCAACTACCATCTCAGCCTCTGACTGTAGTGGAATTCACATTATTTATTGTGGTCAAGCTACTTTAAAATCACATATTTAAATGTATTAAATTATATATTTAATATATTGTTTATATCGAGGTAATTTTTGACAGATAGTAGATGGAAATATTGTACTGTATTTTGCCTGGATGACAGCAAAGCTGTGGCTGACTGAGTGATGAAGTTACACCACTGGTCCGCCGAATGTTGAAGTTTCCACAGGGCTGTTGCTCTCTCAAAGTGAGCAGCCGCAAACAGTCCTGAATTGCGTTCTTCACGGGAGGTACAGCTTGATGCAAGAGGCGCGATGACATCGCTTTTGGTATGTGCGCCCTTGCAACGGGTGCAAAGGCATCTTTCCAAAGGCAAAGCGCAGATTTTAGGGATTATATTTGGTATATATAGTCCTTTCTAGAGACTGTTCAAGGTGGGACTGTTGCGCTTCACCGCCTGTATCACAATTTCCCAGCTGGCCTGAATATTAAAAAGCTTTTCTGTAGAGTAGCCACATTTGGCCATACAGTTTATTAAATATGTTCACACAGAGATTAAATATGGTTTAAAATGTATTCCAGACAGGATTTTGATAGAAAAATAAATAAAATATAGGCCTACATTTATTGGTACATATGTACTATCACAATGAAGAATACTTTAAAAACAATCAAAAAGTCGAGATTCAAAGTTAATTCTTACAATAGTCTCCACAAGTTACATTTAGTTAGGTCATCTGGAGCTTTTGATTGTATAACATTGTCTTCCTCAGCAGATAAGAGTTGTTTCCAGTTGCTATTTGTTTGAAGATGTTCAAATTAACATCTGTAATTACTTTTTTTAATTTGAAAAAAAAAATCATGTTTGATTTCATTGTGACTTTAAATGCAGCTATTGCTGTAGGCTGGCGAGGAATTTTCTTTCCTTTTACATTTACCCTCTAGAGACACCACATTTCACCACAGGGGTTCAGGGGTCAGAATCAGGTTAGGGTTCAGAACTGTAGGACATTTCCGGTGCAATGGGCACACCAGCTGCTGTCAGGGGGACTGAACATCCCACTGACCCTGCTGCTCCCAATATGTTCTATTTATATAAAATTTTTCTATGTAACAGTAGGTGTTATGTATACGGTATCTGCTATGACAATGTAATTTCCTGCAAAGTGTTAACATGTTTGATCCCTGCTTGACTCGTTGTGAAAGATGCTCCTCGGACACTGCATGATTCTGGATTAATGTTCCTGTCTCATGATGCTACTGAAAGCCGTTTTACTGACTGTACTCCTTGTCTTAGTATCCTAGCTACTGTTGTGTAACACAGATGGTTTATCATGTTTTTTATGAGGGCCGGAGAGTTCTGTTTGCTACGGTTCATATCAGAAAACAAGAATGACCTGCAGAAAACCTTCTGGCATGCCTGTTATCGTCCCCTGATGCTGCTGTCGGGAAAACTGATGCAAATCTGCAAAAAGGGAAGTTTTGTAAGAAGCTTAAAACAACAAGATATTTTCATGTGGAGTTATAAAGTCAGAGTTTGACCATTTTCAAAGGTTTCACTTAATGGAGTGAAAATATTTGCAGTTTTGGGTTATTTTCCTCGCCAGCAGTGTGATGCTGCTCAACAGTGGGAGTCGGTGCAATACAGCTCGCTGGTGTTTCCTCAAACCACAACAGATCAATAATAACAGAAGAAAAACCAGAATGAAAGGGCTTCAATTATCTTAACTCTGGTTGAGCCGTTTGCTATTCAGCATGTGATCTGAACAAGTTACTTTGAAAATCTGCTGCAGAATATTGTAAATATGGAGGTGTAACCATGTGATTAAACTGAGATATTCTGACTAGTGTCTTTTGTATTGATTTGGTACCAAAAATGCTCAAATGCACCATTTAAATATTTATTACAGTACTACAGTTGGGAAGGCCTCTTTCAAAATTTGATCTACACAACATTAATTATCACCAAAAAATTAAGAGAGGGAGAGAGAAATAAATAAATTATTACTTATTAATCCCTTAACAACAGTGAATGCAGGATGGGAGTGGGTTTTGTAACCTTATTCAGGATTGCATCTGGGTGAATCCAAACCCCTCTTCTCTAACGGATTTGTCCGTTTTATGATCACTGCAGTAACAAATTCAGTTTGAGTTACTGGATGCAGCACATGCACCATCTTATCTGTTTGTATCTGTATTCCCTTAACAGTGTATATTGGCATAAAAGAAAGCAGTAGCATTCCTTCTCCAGCCTCATAGACTATTAAAAACAAGCAAGAAAAGCAAGTTACCTTAGAAATGATGAATATGTATTTTCAGGAGTGTCAGCCTGAGAGTGCAGAAATGAAGGACGGTTTCTTCTAATTATTGTAAAACTGTGTGTCTGATTTATTAAAGGAAAAAAACAGCATAAAGTACTGCCCAAATAGTAATTCATATCCAACATGTCTACATATAAAAAATATAAAATAAAGCGTAAAAGAACAATATACAAATACAATATAATGTAACTATTATAAAAAAGGTGTTAGCAGAGGTGTAGTGCTGCTGTTTCTTTAAGTACTTGTGCACATGTGCTCACGCTTCAGTTGTGGCTTGTTTCACGTCATGTAACAACTGTTCCTGTGGTGGCAAGTTTACATACGTCATTCATCTGACAACACAATCAAATATTAGACCAAATAGTTTGATCACGTTGAGAATATTATGCAGCAGTCTCTCTCTCTCTCCCTCTTTCTGTTGCAACTACGAATCTGCATCACACTTTTCTCATTGATTAAATGTCAATATGACAACTTTGACCATTTCATATGTTTGGTTCTTTTGGCTCTCGTGCACAACATAAGCTTTAGTGATGATGGCTCTTGAAGCACTTAAAAAGACTTTTGCAAACTACAAATATTCTGTTTCCTCATTTGGAGACAAAGAGTGATAACCTATGGTTATGATTTTATTATCTACTAATGAAAATCACAGCTTACACAAATAGGAGTTCATGAAACCAGTTTTACCAGGTTTGTTACCTAAAGATCTATTGTATATGTTTGAGAGAGATTTATTGGCAGAATATGGCAGAAAGTGCAATGTGTTTATAATAAAAGTGTTTTCATTAGTGTATAATCACCTAAAAATACAAATTGTTACTTTAGAATGAGTTGTTTATTTCCACAGATCGCAGGGGTCCTTTTCTCCAGAGGTCGCCATGTTGCGTCACCACGTTTCTACAGTAGCTGACAACAGACAAACAAAACAATGGCCTTTTGCATTTTCATGCCCACTGTAGCTTCTCCAACATGCTCGGAAGGGGAGGGCGAGACGAGGTGTTTGCAGTATGCGAGCTCACCCAGAAAAACAGTCGAATGTCAGTGTGTTTCATGCTCGTATAGCTGACTACAGGACCAGTCCAGATGTTGTTTTGTAATGCGCTGACTATGTAATCCCTCCATGCATTCCTCCAGATCTGTCTCCAGTGTGTCCCTCTGCTTTTATTTGGCTCATATGACTGTTCTGTTTCCGTGCCAAACGGCTGTTCCTGTTGCGCTCACATGACATGACTATTTGTGTTTGATGCGATTGATTAGGCTCACATGAAAGTTATTGATTGGGAGAGAGTACATTGTATCATGTGGAATTGTCCCAGTGAGGGCTGTTTGTTTGTTTTTTTTGACCTTCACTTCAAAAATGTAACTTGGTTTTGATCAATAAGGGTTTCTAAAAGTCAGTACTAAGATCTCCAGGCTGAAGTGACTTGCAGAAGTAAAAAGTCTCTGAAACAGTGTTTAGTCTATCACTAAGCAGTAAAACTGAACAATGAATCCAGACTAATAAAACTATTTTTGGGTTGTCAAGCTTGTTACGAAATACTGAACCATAGTTACGCATAGTTATGTATTTAGATACACTCCCTGATTATATCAAGTGTCCTCAAACAGGCCCGGGGGGCAACAATGAGCTGCTGGGGCCCTGTTAACCCCCCTTTCCTTCCTCTCTCTGTATAGTTTTTTCTCTTCAAAAATACCATCTGGCCACAGATTAGCCGTGTAGTAATTTGATTCAAAACAGTAGTTTATGAACATGTATCATACAAGCAAAAAACAGAAAATATTAAGTTCTTGCACCTACACTTCATGGCAGTGCCTCGTGATCATGCAATGAAGCTGGACCCACCTTAAGACCCCATCATTTTGTGATATTGCTGTGCTTTAGGGGTGCGTATTCCCAAATAAGATCAGTATTAACACAAACCAGTTGACAGAGACGTGTAAAGTGACGTGTTTTAGATAAAATCCACTATTGCAGCATGTGTAACTTTATACAGAGATACTGATATATATGTTGATAGATAAAATAACCAGAGGGGAATATGTGTTTTGGGCTAATCCACTATGTACATCATCATATTAAAGCAAAGAACAAAACAAAACAAAACAACAAAAAAAACAAAAAAACAAAACACAAACAAAACTCAATAATATACATGCAACATTGCTATAAAGCATTTCAAATTACTGTATTTGCAGCAGTGCACACAATGGGTACGGCAAAATATCATCTTATTTTTTTATAGTTGTGATTTAAAAAAGCATATCTGAGTCACTGGACAATAAAATTCTTTCGAGCTGTCTTCACAAACCTCCATCAAACCTTTGATCTCTGGTGTTTAGGTCTGCAACTAACCAGTTATTTCCGTTATTAATCAATAGTCCTATTATTTTCCTAATAAATTAATTGTTGGTCAGTAACGCATAAAAAAGTGAACAAACACCTGTCGATTTTTTTTTAGCTCAAGATGATGTATTAAAATATCTTGTTTTATCCAACAGCCCAAAACTCAACAATCCTTAATTTGAAATGATTTAACATAGAACAAAATCCACAAATCCTCACTTTGGACAAACTGGATACCAGAGAGGTTTTGGCTTTTTTTTTTTTTTGCCTCTTGTTACTTGACATTACACCGTCTTACATTGTTCTGACTTTACGTCCTGAGTGTGTGATTGTTTTTCTGATTATCGTTTGAAAAGTGAATGAAGCAGCTTCCTGAGTTACATTCAGTTCGTCGTGTGGCACACATGGATCCCACGAAGCCTCTCCTCTCAAAGCTTTGATCCCCTGATTCAAAAACATGTTATGTCAAAGTTTATGTTTTTATTTTCCTGTGGGAAAATCATGATGTTGTCAGACTCGGACCGCAGTCAAGAGTTACACAGAGCCTTGATCCCCCGGGGGAAATGCCTTTTCACAGAGGCCAACAGTGCCAAATTTGGACCAGGACTGAGAGCGGAGAGGAGAGAGAGAGGGTGGGAGGGGGGCTTTAAGGTTTAGAAGTGGGTGAGATTTTATGTATTTAGTTTGGAAAAGTCCAGCTCGGCTCTCGTCCTCCCACACACTATCATTTCCAATGTGTGATCTGATAAATGTGACGTCTGCTGGCATGAAAGCAGAACTCACTGTTGGATATTCTTGAAGTTATTCATGTTAAAACCTGCATTCATCAAATGGTCTGTGTTTTGGGAGTATTGAGCAACAACATGAGGTAATAGCGTTGAAATCCAGAGGAAGAAAACCCAATTTACTTGTCCGTGTTTATGTACCTCTAACACATATTTAAATGGAAATGTAGGTTATGACATCTAATTTAGGCTGTCTGTGCTCTGTCTCAAATGCAAAGAAGTCACCTTCAGTGTCTTAACCAGTGCCAGTACAGGCAGAGATAGTTCTTATAGTGGTGGAAATATGGTAAAATTGTAACCGAAAGGAATGGCTTATTTTAAAATGCTGTTTTCATTACCTTAGAATGAAACGTTTATATCTACATAGACTGCAGGTCCTCTTCCATGGAGTCCACCATGTTGCACCGCCTTGTTTCTACAGGACGGACAAACGAAACACTGGCTCTAGATACGGACTTTTGCGTTTTGTGCGAGTTTTGTGGACACACTTGACAGGCGATTTGGTTGAAATTTGCCATTTCACCGCCTGATGCCACTAATTACTACACATTGGTCCTTTAAGTAAAACGCATTCATACAAATGTATCATTAACAGCGTAGTTGAGAGGGAAAAAGATGGTGTTGGATTGGATCGGTTGGGGTATCGATATTGGGCGTGAAAAAGTGGTATCAAGCCATCTCACGTACTGAATACCGAACCTGAGTGAGCCTGCAAGTCGCGTGTGCACACATGTGAACAAGAATGTTTGAAACTTTATTTATAGTGCAATAAAAGAACATTTGCAGGGATGCTACTGTGAAAAAGCATTACCCTCATCACTTTTATAATGCCTGCACAGACAGTAATATTGTAAAGTAACTTATTAACGACAATAAATAGTAATATGCTATCTATAACATTTTGTAAGTAACCACTGGTTACCCCTAAGACTGCTTGTATCCAGTGTAAGCATGGAAACAAGATTAAAATAACTGAGTAGAGACATTTTTTGCAGTGTGGTCCTGTGAGTGGCTGCATTGTTGGTGTTTGGGAACCTGAGCGATAAGAAGGTGGAGGTCCTATCTGCAATCAGAGAGAAGGAGGGGAGTGAAAACAGCCTGTTCATGCTGCTGGTTATTCTTAGAGCCGAGGAAATGAGCCTGGAGCCAGCACGACTCACCTGACTGCAATCTCACACACACACACACACACACACACACACACACATATTCAGACATGCAGACATATGGAGACACACCACTCCATAAATGCACAGACACAGAACAGACATAAAGACTACAATTATTTACTATAAACAGTTCTGAGAAACAGAAATAATATGAGTGAACGTTTAGGTCAGTGGGGTTGAAGCAATGAAACACAGGCTCGAATAATGACCAGCTTTCATAGCATAAAACAACGTATTATTAATGTTATTAATTATTAATAACATATTTATGCATATTTATGTCCTGGAATGTCCTCTAAAGAAAAACACCGGCATCAATCATGTCAGCAAATCCAGAAAAACAAAACAAAACAACATTTGTTTCTGTTCAAGTAACAGTTGAAGTTTCAGCTGAGAGTCAACACTGGTTTCTTTAAACCTTTACCACAATCATGCTCTAACCTTAACCAAGTGGTTATCACAATCAGACTCAGGTCTCCATGCAGATTTTCATGTATAAGAAATTTGCCCTGCTCCTTAACAGTAAGCATAGCAAGAGATAAGGAAAAATAAGGAACAAGTAATGCAAAAGTAAAGAAATATTTCCAATAAAAAACATAAAATAAGATCTGTACAGTGTTTTAAATGTGCACTGTGGATTTTTCTTGTAAACAGATTTTCTGTTTGCGTCCCATGTAACCAAAATGCGTTATCTGTACGGCTGGATGATATGACTTATAAATAATGTCCCAATATTTTTAGGTTATACCACGATATCCGATTTATATCTTGATATACACATTTTCTCTGATGTAATATACATTACATACATAAATTCTCAAATACTGTTGATCTTAAAGAATATGATGTATTGTTGTAGATAAGATTAAATCAAATGCTTCTTTTGAACACATTCCTTTATCAATATTCTGACAATAACGTAAGGATGACTATTAGTGGTTTTACAAAATAATCAGAATTTTGATAAATAATGATCAGTAATGTGGATATAATGACTAATTGTAGGTAAAAGCAGAAAACAGCCAGAACAGTCTAGTAAGTTCAGAAAATTACATCACTTTACTGTAATGCAGCCTTTTAAAACCAGAAAAAAACAACCTGTCATATCTTGTCTCACGTCACAATATCAATCTATCGATATATTGTCCAGCCCCAATCATCTGAGTCCTTGAGGTCAAACAAATGCGTTCAGTGCATTCCCTAAACCATTTGCATGACTGATTTTTCTTAAAGATTTAAAATCTGCATTCTTTAACTCAGTGTTTACTAGGTTGCAGTCGTCTTTTTCTATGCATTTGCTTTGCAAATCGCTGCATTTCTTCACACATCATCACCACCTGTCGATCACTGAAATAGTGTGAAATCATAAAAACATCGCTCCAGTGTGGTGGCCAAAAACTACTTCACTAAGATTACTTACTTATATAACATTTACATAAAGCATTTTACTTTGAGTCAAACCTTTGCTTTGACAAAAACATTCTTGTGATTTATGTCCAGTGTGATGAATTATCTGCCCGAAGTGAGTTTCTGCAGTGAACTAAAACCAGCAGCTGCCTAGAGGGAAAGAAAATCATTCCTTGAATCTCTGAAAAATATGTTTATTCATTTTGCAGTGCGTGGACATCAGATGACCATCTTCATGCACACGTTTACGATTCTACTTCTACACTTATGAAGCCCCAGATTGAACCTAACCCTGATCCTGGTTTTTAATCCTAAACTTAACCTTTAAACTAAGTCCAAATGCTTAAAAAGGGCTTTTAAAACGTGAGGACCATAAATAAAAGACGTGCCCGCTTTCAGGTCCTTAACTTAACTCAACAAAGACAAGAGTGCACACACACCTCTTGGAGTTTTTGTGTGTCTGACTTGCAGCTGACAAAAATAGAAATCATTAATAGCAGCATGATGTAATCCTGGTCCTTGTGTTTATGTGTGTGTGTGTGTGTGTGTGTGTTAGACCCTGATAACCAGAAATAGAGACAATATAAACACTGATGACTATCGCGGCCAACGAACACTGCGCTGCAAAAAATATCTGCCACTAATGTTAATGTAGCTCCTGAACATTCATAAATCATAAATCATGACCACGTGAACACCTGCACTGACATCACTTCAACTAAAAGTAGACTTTTGTATTTTTTGTTTTAGCTGTAGGTCTATCACTTTATCTAGGAGGACCAGATTGTATTCAATGTGAATTTGACAAGATTTCCACTGTGTAACTGAATGCAATGCATTAACTGACATTAAGACTGACATTTTTAGCAGTGTATGGTCTGTGGTGGGAATCTCTGGTATAGAAAGCTGAAATTCCTCGGCTTCCTTCTCTGTTTATTATCCTTGCTTCCTGTCATTATTCTCTGCTTACTCACATATGCTCTCTCTGTGTTTCTCTCATTGGTTGAACACTTTATAAAGCTAAAGTTGATCATTTCATTACAGTAAGCTGGCTTATATTTTGTTTTTATTTCAAGTACTGTGCCCTACAAAGGCAGAGAGCAGTAATATACGTATAGAACTCAATATAATATGTTAATTTACAGTTTAAAGGAATAGTTCAGATAGATGGCGGTCGACACGCCTCAGGTTTGGAGAAGCAGAGACGAGTACCGACAGTGAAGAAAATCAATGTACTGCTGTGGACTGGGTCAGCAGAAAAACATTCGTGTGCTTTATCTCGCTATCAGACAGCCTCATTTCGCCTCACCAACAGTTCAAAACCCAAAGATTTTCAGTTTGTTGTCATACATTGATGCAGATACATGCAG
>JAJHUR010106034.1:0-14049 GCA_027495735.1 Lutjanus campechanus
AGGAAGGGGGGGGGGGGGCATCCATGTGTACGGATAGCTAAGTATAGTGGTTATAAACAAAACAGACAATAACTGTGGGCTCAGAGGTGCTTTGCAGGTAGTGAATTTGATACATACAGTACATTTAGCTGTGAGAGAACAAAGTCTGTTATGTATTTAAAGCTGATATCTTATTTATACGAAAGATTTCTTTTCAAATTTTGCAACGCTGAGGGTTAATATTGAGGTCTGTGACGGCGTTAGAGTTGGATTTAGGGTTGAGGTTGGACTTGGGGTGGAACTGACCATTTAAAAAAAACTGAACACTAAAAAGAATTGCTTGAGTTGCGTCCTGTGAAAAAATGAAGCCAATGCAGAAGAGCCAAAAACCTTTGAATGGCCACTTGAGGCTGGCTCCAAAAGCAAGTCAACCCCCATAGACGCTCAATGCCCAACTTTACATTAGAAATAAAAAATGTTTTTGTATATTTATATAACTATTAAGGCTTAAAATTATGCAAAATTAAGGGCATGGCCACTTGGTAGCCAAGCATGAGATTCAAAATGGTTCTTCAGAAACCTATAGGTGTTGTCACAGAGACTACGTCCATGTTATGTCACTCTGACATGGACAATATTTGCAGGAAAATGTCAAATCTTAAAGGGAGAGTCTAGGTAGAGTATTGTACCATTAACAAGTTATGATTTAAATGCACCAAACTTTTCTAATTTATCTGCTGCACCGATAATATTAATAATGTCAGTAATTATTTAGTATATGTTTAACCACCGCTACAGCCAAATTCTGCTTTGAAAGGCATTTCCTTCCTGGTTGTCACAATCACTGTTGCCGGACAAGATCATTATTGGATGGTTCTGCAAAACCCCAGATTATGTTTAATGGCAATTTTAAAACTTGCTTTCCACCACATCTGCACATAGAAAGGTTAAGGTTAGGGAACAATCACACAGACAAGAGCAGTCATTCCCAAACACTGGGTCGGGACCCACAGGTGGGTCACAGGTGATTTTATTTGCGTCGCCAAATAAATAAAAAGTAATTAGAGTAATTTAGTAGTAACTTAAAGGATAACTTCGGTATTTTTCAACCTGGGCCCTATTTCCCCATGTGTATGTGTGTGTATGATTGACAGCTGCAACTCGTTTTAAAATTGGTGCGGTACTGAGGGACACGGATGCAGCCAGCAGCTGCGAAACGAGTTATAACGGTAGATATCGGGGCAAATTGGTCCGTAAAAGTTTGTGCATTAAACGTGCTTTTTTCACCACAGTCCAGCTCACATCACCAGTGTAATCTCTGTCAACAACATGCAAAGCATCTCTCTTACCTGTGACAACATCTCACAGGATCTTTGCTTGTTGAAGACTGTCTTCATTGCAGCGAGTAGGACAGCTGTTTTCTTGAGGTGTGTTTGGTGAAGTGTTTCAGGATTAGATGTCTTCTCTTCTTGGGCTGGCAGTAGTCATCTTGAGAAAAGTGCACGCAGACCCGATGGTCTGCCAGGCGCAGTGTTTGGACAGGAGCGTTAGCATCCAGTTGTAGCACAATTAGCCACAACTTCAGCATGTTGCTGTCCGACAAAGTCAGCCTGTAAAAGCTGTACGGGGTGTTGCACGACATCCTGTTCTTGCACTTCGATGACGCAAAAACACGAACCATTGTTTTCAATAGTTGCAGTAAAACTTTCAACTGAACTCCGGGACAGCTAACTCCACTCAGCATGACTCCTGTTTTCTTCCGGCAACAAGCAAAGATCCCGCGAGATGTCGTCACACACAGCAAGCAGTAAGTGAAGCATGCTGTTGACAGAGATTACGCTGGTGATGTGAGCCGGACTGTGGTGAAAAAAAGCACGTTTAATGTACAAACTTTGACGGACCAGTTTGCCCCGATATCTACCGTTATAACTCGTTTCGCAGCTGCCGGCTGCATCCGCCTCCCTCAATACCGCACCAATTTTAAAACGAGTTGCAGCTGTCAATCATGCACACACATACACATGGGGAAATAGGGCCCAGGTTGAAAAATACCGAAGTTATCTTTTAATCATATTCTTATAATTCAGTTGTTTAAATATTCTGTATCGTTTTCTCGATGAGAGGAAATAAAACCAATGCCTAAATGTATATATTTCTAAGTATCTTTAAGTATTAAACATGTGAATATGTTTGTAATAACATGCATCAAGATTAGGGTTACAAATAATTTACTGCCGATCAATTTGTTCATTGATTGATCGGTTGTTGGTGAAAAATGGTGAGAAATATCAATCTGGCAATAATTTTTTCCACTAATCAATTAGCTGTTTGGTCCATTAAATGTCAGAAAATAATGAAAATCAATTAATCCATCCTGAAAACAGGAGCAGCACACGGACGTACGTTAAGTCGAGATAACATAAGGTGATGCGGAAATGGAACATTCATTTATGCACAAATTAAGTTTTACCAAGATCGGGTCGTGAAGGTTTGTCTTTCTTTGAAAGTGGGTCTCCAGGAAAAAGGTTTGGGAAACACTGGACAAAAGAGTCGCTGGAGGTTTTTGTCTCTTGAACGTAAACATGAGCTGTTTTGGTCCACTTGCTGAAATGACTGATACTGTTTTTTCTGGGAATCTAATAAATAAACTGCAGTCACACTACAGTTAAGGTTCAACAACTACAATATAAAACATTTGGCTAATGTTGGAAAGCACACAAACTCTGGTCTCCGGCATGAGTCAGACATGCCACATGCCACCACCCGGGCCTCCAGGCCTTTACTTCTGCTTTGCTACATAAAGAAGACACTATTTCCTGCATTGGCACTGGACATAAATCGTGAGGTGCCAAATTGTCCTATATGGGGATGCTGGACTAGATGCAGACACACGACACTAAGAATGAACTGACGTCTTCCTGTGTGAGCTTCCTCTTCCCTATCAGTGTCTGTTTAATGTACTACAACTACAGAATACAATCCCTGCACACACACACACACACACACACACACACACACACACACACACACACACAATGCTCTGTTATTAACTCTGCAGCATGTTATCCTTCAATAGACTTATTCACACACAGAGATACACACATCTATTTCCATTCTCTCTGACGAGGGCAGTGACCTCGGGACAGGGTACACCCCGTCACCGCAATGATGCCACCCACGCCTGTCCAAACACGCACACACACACACACACACCACCCCCTCGCACACTTGATTGATTTAGATTGATCGTCTCAGTGTCGTGTTTAGTCCCGAGCCAAACCGAGTCACCGCCGGATCGCACTGATGATGTTTACTTCGTTTGACTCCTTGACAGAGCCATTGTCTCATTCACACTCCCCCCTGAGTTATTTTTTTCCCTCTGTCGCCCACTTCCTCTTTTTTTTTTTCTCCCCCTTCCTTCTCCCCCCTCTGCCTTTCGTGTTGCCTCACTTTCCTCACTTTGCTGCTTTCTCCCCTCTCTCCTGCAGCTATTCTTAGCTGGGAGCTGTATGCAGTGACTGTCTCTACCTCACAAACAAAAAACCTTGAGGGAAGAGTGATTAGAATACAGGTTTGTACCTCAAAGCGGTGATTTATTTTTTTTTTTTTAAGTCTTAGAGACTCTAGAAGTCCGTCCAAAAAGTGCCTGTACTCCAGGTCCTTGGAGGCCTTTCAAAGTTTAATGTGCTGTAATTGAGACTCCAACAGAGGATCCAAAGAGTCTTCCAAGAAATGAACCTCCAGCATCAAACACACCGCCATTTTAGGCTTGACTTAACAAGAATTTTTCTTCAGATGTTGCCTTTTTTTTTTTTTTAAACCCCCCTAACTTTTAAGATATCCTTTTTAATTTGATCTCAAAAGTGTAATTTGTACAAAATTGCTTTCTTGTTTATTATAAATTGTATTTAGAAGACTCAAAAGACTACCTCGAGGTGAGATTTTAGTCTGTTTCTAGTAACAAGAATGGACTTTGAAACTCAACTTTTAATCCAGCATGGACAAGAAGTCCTCAAAAGAATAGTTTGGATTATTTGAAATTAGGTTGTATGAAGTACTTATCCATCATGAGTATATTACCTTCTGTAGATGGTAGTTTGCACGCTGGTGTAGGTAGACACACAAGTCTATAAAAGCTTCACTCAATAGAGACTGAGGTCAATGTCCCAGCTTCCCTTGTTAAAACAGTGTGGAAACAATTGGACAGTTTAAAAAAAACTGCATTGCAGAACCACTCAAAGTCTTTATAGCAGGCTATATACCAGCTTTAGCTACTTGTTTGGCAAGAAATATACCTGCTTTTAACTATGTGTTTGCATGCACATCCATACGCATCATCACTGCCTTGCATCTCCTGCATCTGTTTGGAAATGTACACAAGCACGTAGCTAAATGGCAAGTATATTTCTGACATTAGTTAGAAAACCACTAGCAGTGAGGTTATGTTTACTGCATTGCAGAACCAATCAAAGTTTTTATAGCGGCCCTTAAAATTGTGGCGGTGACATGCAGAAGTCTTGCACCTTCTACTGAGGAGAATGATGAGACAGCATTGTTTCTGTTAAGTCGTGTCCTTGGAAAAATGTAAAGTGTCGTAGTCTTGTTAGCGGCTGTACTCGCCGCCGTTCAATCAGCTATCTTGCATTAATAAATCCCCAGACAACTGGTAGGTCGAGAGACCTCAGACTGTCTGGCATTGCGAGACTGCGGACCAGGAAGCTAAGCAATGGTGTCAGGTTCAGCAGCGCTCTTTGAGCTTCACAAGCCAAGTGCCTTTTTATCCCATTATATATATTATAATTTGCACGACGGGTACAAAGAAAATAATATATTTTTGACTGTAGGGTGAACTGTCCCTTTAAAGTGCACATAAAACACATTTCCATGTCAAACTCCATCTGCTGTAGTATACAGCAATTGAAAGCTTCCTTGAGTTAAGACTGTTATAACTGCTGTTGAATAAGCTCGAGTATAAAACAATATTTTTAAACTGTCTTACATAAAGAAAGGGAATAAAAAAAGACTTTATTAACGAATGAGAAAGAGCATATTCAGACATTACGTGTTTTACTGTGTAGAATACCAAAGCTAGAAAACATTTACTGCAGCTTCTTTCCTGTTCAACATCAACACATCAGTCAGGAAATAGAAATTAATTTCTTGAATATCAGATTGACTCAGAAACAGCTCTGTGTCTGTTCTGCTGCTGCTGCATGTGTGTATGTGAGGACACGGCTAACGAAATCAAGCCTTCCCAGGAAGAAAAAAAAAAAAAAAACAGGCTCAACTTCAGCAATCCTTGGTTTAATTCTCATTGAAGCCCCAAATTGACATGTCTCCCTTATGATCTTGACATATTATTAAGATTTAATGGTGGAATTATGATCATTAAAACAACATGACTGATACAGGGGGCAGATGATGAGCTATTCATTTAACCTAGTCTTCCTGTAATAATATTGAAACAGACAGTCTGCCAGTTATTAGATCATAATTAGCTGGTGCAATCTGTACGGAATCCGAGGAAATGACGCCAAGTTAGCGGCGCGGCGGCGCAGCTCGCTCCCCGTTCAGCCTGACAGAGACATGCAGACGTCGGCAGCCTCGTTGGAGCCTTTTTTCAGTCAGCTTCATGAAACAAACTAACTGAACAGTGGAGGAGTCCATGTCTGAATAAGGAGGAATATAATGAAGCAGATGGTAGCTAATGAAAATAACTGGCACTCTTTTAATGATAGCGCTGCCACCCAAACATCAGGCCCTGTTCTGACTGACATGATGTTTGTGTGTGTGTGTGTGTGTGTGTGTGTGTGTGTGTGTGTGTGTGTGTGTGTGTGTGTTTGTGTGTTGTTGCCTTGAAAACAAGAAAAGTCCTTTTTGTCCTTTTTATTTCTTTTGCTCTTTTCTCCAGTTTCCCACACATACAACAAACACATGAAGCTCTGTGCTTTTCATGCATGGCTGCCTAACACACCCTGGCTCTCTGATTTCCATAAAGTGTGTGTGCACGCCCGTGTGTATGTGTGTGTGTGCACCTACATTCACTGTGCCAGTTTAGCGATGAGAAATCTGCACCCTCAGCTGTTTTTCCCTTTGCACAGAAGAGAGAGAAAGCGCAGCACACTGTAGGCGTCCCTCTCTGCTAGCTCCCCCCTCCGGCATTTCTCCAGGTAGCGTTCGCCAAAGTCGTCCTATTAATAAGCAACATATTTGATTTTCAATGTGAAACGCATTGTCTCAGGCCCCCTAAAAAGGCACGAGATGGGAGACAGTATGGTCGGGGCAGAATTATTCAGAGGAGTTGGGGAGTGTGGGAGATGTGTCACGCCACCCTGGGGCGCCCAACATGCTTCGGGTGGGTGAGAACGTGGAGCTGAGAACGTGGAGCTCACCAGCTCAGACGCCCCAGGTGAGCGGGGAGCTGAGAACGCCGAATCCTGCAGTTAGACTTCATTTTCCTTGTCACAACATGAATTGTTTACCATATAAAACACACAGAAGCCTGAACTGCAACTGATCAAAGACTTTGACCGTTTCAAAGAAAAATTGATAAAAATTCGTTAACCAAGGAAACACCAGGTAGCCTTCTAATTAGAGGTAAAAACAAGCTTGGTCTATCAAGACTGTTCAAAAATACAACCACCATTCCTGAAGATCACTAATTAACACATTGTGTCTTGTATGTTGAAGCCAATGTAAAACTGACAAGTTGAGGTTTTACATGGTGTTGCACGCTGTAACATTTTATTTTACTTTAGATTTCTGAACTTTAGAGTTTCACCCTGCTTCTAGTCTTTGAGCTAAGCTAAGCTAATAAGCTAATCAGTCTCCATAGTTAATACACAGACATGAGGGAGGTATGATGATCAAGATCGGACAGGCTTAAAACATGCATGGTGGTTAAAACAACTAAATGAAATTGATTTTTTTTTTAAAGAGTTAGCCGAATCAGCTAAAAATCAGGGTAAGCTAGCCCATAATTGAGAGAAAGCAAACAAGCATATTTCCTAAAATGTCAAACTATTCTTGCATCAGTGGATGTTTTTTAATTAAATTTTTAATTTTATTTTGCATAATAAAACAGAGCAGCAGGAACAAAAGAAAGAAAAGAAGCTAATTGTGCAGGTTTGATTAAAAGAAAAAAGTTTTATAGAAGGAATCTCACATATGTAAGAAAATACAAAAGCAATGTAATCCATAAAAGTAAGTTACCTGTTTTTCTTGTTAAATTACTGCATTAGATACATTCAAAGCAGCTAGCTACTACACACTGAACAGAAATAATGCTAATATTTGCCTGACATTAGCTACTTGTTAGACAAGCAATATGCTCGCTTTTAACCTCGTTTGCATGCACATCCTTACGCATCATGGCTGCCTTGCATATCCTGCGTCCGTTTGGAGCGATGGTTGTGCACATCGTCAGAAATATTCACAAACACGTAGTTAAAGTTTAGTTAGCAAACCACTCGCAGTGAGGTTATGTTTACCTAACTAGCTGATGCAATTATGATTCATGAAGTTAATATAGATTTTAGGAAGGTTATGCAAGAGTGAAATACATTAAAGGGTAAACTGACAAAGAAAGCAGAGTTTTCCTGCTCGCAGAGCCGTGCTGGCAGTGCCCACATGAACCAGGGTGAAATGCATGCAGGCTTGTGACTCCCACGTCCATGTTGCCGTCTATCACCACCCTAGCCTTTAACTATTATTTTTTTTGGCCAGATGACAATAATACTCAACTAGCATGCCCCCTGGCAACCCAGAGGCAGAAACTAGAAATCTGAGCGGAGATAGTTTGTTGTTCTTCCTAAACACCAACATCAAAGGATGCAGGAAGAAAAGCAGATTTGGCAGCAAAACTGAATTTTTCTCTGTCAATATAACACACAACAAGGAATATATTGCTTCAGTTGACTAAATTTACCATCAACGCTGACTGGACATCCACATAAAACGTGTTTGATGCTTTCCTTAGCTGCTATTTAGCTACAGTAACATTGACTGTTAGCTATAGTCTTTAGCATTGGTATTACAGTAATTGACAGTGACAAGCATTTATCTAGTTTGGCAGCAGTATAATGAAATAGTCGTCCAACATTAGTATTTCTCCTACAGTCACACCTCGAGCTATTTCAAGTACCACTGTGGTGTGACCGCAAGGCAAAGTAACTCACATGTGCAGTAGACATGCCTAATAATTCATTTTTTTCACTGCTGCCCTAAAAGAGTCAGTGCATGACACAGATTTGGTATGTTTAACACAGATACAGGAGGAAATCTGTTAAACAGCAGGATGACACATCAGGTTGTACACAGTCTATTTGTATTTAGGGAACAAAAAGAGTGAGTTAAAAGAGGCCAAGAGGTTCTTAAGGCTGCAGAGATGGGTGTGAATTTGGTACTCAAGCAACTTTTTCACTGTATTTACATTTGGCTTATGTTAATGTCTAAAACATTGCTTTTTCAGTGATGCATATAGCTGAAAAAAGCCAGAAAAACACAAATCATGTTGCAGGAGACAACATAGAAGGCAAGATCATAAAAAACAAATGGATAAACTTTCCTGATCTATCAAAACCATCCCTAATAGATTTTAATTTTGTATAGCAGCAATCTATATTTTAAGGTAGACTATGTTAACTATGTGTGGTTATATTCAAAGTGGTTGATTCGTCCTTGTATTTTTCCCTTTTTTGTGTTTTTTTTTCTCATTTATTCCCACAAACAGGTGTTGTGTGTTTCTTCATGAGCCTAATGAGGATTATCTGGGACCTGCCTCCACACCTGTTACTTGTTGCCCATTACTGCTCCTCCACTATAAAGGTGTGTGGGTCTGTCACAGCTCTCTTTGGCTCTAAGACCTGAGGGTTGCACTTCATTCACTTGTGCAACTCTTGTGCACGATGAATTTCTATTTCTGCCTCTTTGTTTTCTGTTAGGTGTCATGTGTAAAGTTTCGTGCCACTTTAGAAGCATATAAGACGTGGAGACTCCGACATGAGCACGTCTCAGAGTCACAAAGTTCAGCGACTATTTGCAGACAAAACAATAACATGAGATGGAAGCCTGCTGCTCTGCCCATTGCTGCCCTTGGTTAAGGAGTGGTGAGCAGCGGTGACTGTGTCCTGTGCTGATTACAGTGCTGATGGGCCTCCGTTTGTCACTGCTCTTGCTAGCTCCAGCGCCGAGCAGCAGGGTTCCCTGATTACTTAATTGCTTGTAAGAGCTCATTAAAGCTTCCTATCCATCATAAGTCGTATGGCGAGTATCAATTTCAGAGTGAGAGATGGAGAGAGAGAGAGAAAGAGAAGGAGAGATGCTAAGAACTCTGATGAGCAATTAGTGACGTGAAACGCCGTTGAATTGTTGTAGTTTCATTTCTTTGGGAAATATGTGGAATTCATCACATGGATGGATGCTGCTGTGTTACCAAGTGATAAACGCATCCCTAATTTCTCTCCTCCACACCTCCTGAAAGTTTTAGAGCGAAGAAACGGGGAAAACCGGGGCTTGTTTTCAGACAATAGAGGAGAGAGTCGTGTGAATCCAATAAAATAAAATGCATTTTGGTGCGATTTAATAAGAAGTGGAGAAGGCCCCTATTTATTTATTTTTCCCTCAGATTTATTTTTATTAGGATCACATTGTTGCGTCAGGATAAAAGATCCCTCACTTGTATTTCTCGCCTCTGAAACCCCCCTCAGCTAAATTCTCTTTTCACATCTGAAGCACAACACCTTTCGAGCTAAACGGTCATTTTCATGCTTTCCACTGATGTTGGTCTCGATGGGTTATGGACTTTTGCCATGTTTTTTTTTTTGTTTTTTGTTTTTTTAATTCTGCTGTGATCCCAAAAGGGAGGGGGAATAAACATCCAGTAATTTGGATCCATAGCTTAGAAGAGCTTTACAAGATACTCACAATCTTACCAGGTGCAAAATTAGAATTGGATGCTGTTCGTATTAATTGGTGATCATTTGCAAAGCGGGTGGAAAAAACGTCTTTTGCCAAGAGCAAGTCTTACAAGCCCCCAGCTGGGGTTGTCAGGGGCAGGCTTGTTGGCATTGTGGCAGCATATGTTTGGTGCCAAGAACACCATTGATTTGCATTTCTTTTATATGAATTTTACAAAGCAGAAATGCTCTTTTGTGTAGAAGTGATCCCAAAAGTGAGTGTTGCAATTAATCACAAGTGAAATTTATCGGCTGATGAAAAGCCATAATTCTACTTGCAATCTTTTTTTTTTTTTTTTTAAGAAAAAGTGGCAGCATCTGCAGTGCACTCGCACTCGCTTTTTGATGAATGTGCCTTTAAAGCTGTGCAGTTTGGCTCCATTTAAAACTGGCTTGAAGGAAGAAAAACAGCAGTGCGATCTTTGAGATACTGCAAATGCCATAAGTCATGAAAATAGTTCTTCTGTCTCAAAAACAAGCACTGCATAATGTCATCGAGTGACGCAAACTTGAAAAAGTGCTTGCATGATTGAAATGAGATTGTGACATGAGCAAATGGATATTAAGTAAGATTTGAAACTTGTCTAGAATTGTCTCAACATCATGTGACGGAGATGCAAATAACTCTCAGCACTCGAGAAACCTGGATGCAGCAACCACACGGTCCTTTCAAATATTGATTCATAATTATTTGATGCACCTACCGCACGTCATCAAGACCTATTGGGACGTCTAATTGATCCAATTAAGCACTTAATTCTTTGGTAGGATTAGAGACGATCAGCCTTGTGTATGTGTAGAGACCGGCCCTGCCAAGAGATGGACAAGCTCCAGGTTTTTGCTTCATCTCCAAGATGGCTCCAGATGGGTTGGGGGCTTGAGACTCATCTGTGGCCAACTGGTCCAAACCTCACACTGAGACTAGCCTACAGTATCATAGACCCGCAGTCCCTGAACATATTCCTGCATCTTGTTGTCAATATTGGAAAATCATTATTAAATGATACAGCATTTCCCTGCTGACCTCTCTGTGCTTTAAAGGTACCCTACGGAGTTTTCTTGTAAACAAACACTTGCTGTTTCTCACCAAAACACGCTGTGTGTATCCTCGAGCTCTAACAAACATGTTGAATGCATTTCCCACCACATAAAACATTTGTAAAGATATTTTATTCATGTTTTAAAGCAAGATTTGTTCGTCAGCTAGCAGCTAGCCTCTCTCTTGCCTTTTGATGATGTTTTGGTAAATTACCGCCACCAACTGTTGATCATCGGAATAGCATAAATCTGTGGTGGCAGGTTTGACCATGTAGCCCCGAAAAGTCATACGCATGTTAGTTGTGCACAAAATACAAACATAAAAGGTCCCTGTTCATCAAAACATCTCTCTATATTGCTGCTTGTGGTCAAAAACTCCACAAGGTACCTTTTCTGTTATTTTAATAGCATAGCATAAGCAAGAGCTGTATATTATACAGCTGTATATTAATATTATAATCTTTATTTTCCAATGTGGAATAAAAAATGTTCATACAGAGTAATATGCAGAGAGAGATGTTTCAATAAGTATCCTTAAAGCTGCACTAATCAACATATTTATATTTTCATTTAAAGGTACTATGTGAGGCAGTTTACATGTATTAATAAACGGACTGTAATGTAACTTTAAAAATGAGACCCTCTCTGGCCTTTTCAGCTGCGTATAACAGCCTGTGGACTGATGTCTATGTAAAGGCCTTGGGACACTTTTCCCGGGAAAATCCAAAGCACATGACCCTCATGACCCAGAGTGCCTTGCCTCTCATCAGCTCCCCCTGCAGCACCAACAGTGTGCGACACCAGCTGACGTTACCTCAGAAATGGAGTCTACTAACATCAGCTCCCGCTACAACACAAGCCTAACTTTACTCACCTCATCCATCAACATGATGCCAGTCTATCGCATTCAGTCTCCTGCATGACTCCTGACTGTTTTTGGCCGATGCCCAGGATACATTTACTTACACGGGATCAGTGTCAGTAATAACAAAGATTTTCTGAAAACTCATGTGACCTTTAAGATGACAGGGATCGCTCACAGTGATGAAACTACATAGAATTACCATCTGACTCCTGAGTTGCTGTGAACTCTACAAAGTTTTCAGCTCATTGTTTTATGCCTCTCATTTCATTGCAACCACTTGGCAGATCTAACATTTTGCTCCAGGTTGATTTTAGTGATATAATTTAGTGATATAAGATATATATCATCCTAGTGGCTGGCTGCAGTACAGGTCATAAATCCTGCTCTGTCCATGTTAACAGATGGAGTTTATGGCGCTCTATACATTTAAAAGCTTTGGCTCCACAGATGATACTGCTAATAATAATAATTAGTAGGATCAGTCCATAGTTGGTTTTGTGTTTTTCGTGGGATTTGATCATAATTTTAAAAAATTCTACACATTATTTAAGGTTTCCTTTTTTAAAAAAATGGCAAACTGAAATCACTCAAACTTTAGACATTCTGATAATCACGGACATAGTTCAGGGCAAACTGTATGTTACACACACTGACAGACAGATGAGGGACATCAATCAAAGATCAATCAAAAGAGTTCATGTGATTGAGAGAGTTTGCCGTCAGTGACACTTGTGAGACAGAGTAAACTGTTGGTCCAACAAACTTTCCCAGCCTCTGAGCCTACTTTGCGTCCTCCAAGAGATCCCCAGTGATCAATATTAAAGAGGGGAAGGACAGAGTTCCACCAAGGGCTCCGTAGATATAACTGCAGCCCTCCTCCTCCCCACTGGAGCGACTCTGTGAAAGCCTTGAGTTATATTCCTGTAATTAGCTAAGTATCCACACCGGCTCTCTTTCTCACACACACAGAGCCTCCTTGCACGAGTCCCTGTCAGCTCCGCGCGCTCATCCCTGTAGATAGAAGATGCAATCAGAAAAACAGCAACAAGGGACGCAAGGAAAGGGGGGAGAAAAAAAAATCAACGCATCAAAAAACAAACTTTAAACAATGACCCTACTTCTCATCTGCAACTTTTTCCCCTTACACCTAACATTTTTTTTTCTGTCACGAGTATAAGGGGCAAGAGCAATGCATCCCTTTTTTCCTCTTCCAAGGATAATGATTTACAAAATGCCTCTCATCAAAGAATTCATTAACAACGAACGTTAATTAAAAA
The DNA here is from genome assembly GCA_027495735.1 of Lutjanus campechanus. Taxonomy (NCBI): domain Eukaryota; kingdom Metazoa; phylum Chordata; class Actinopteri; order Lutjaniformes; family Lutjanidae; genus Lutjanus; species Lutjanus campechanus. The sequence continues at coordinate 13,116 of JAJHUR010106034.1, forward strand.
ATAAATGAGTAAACATCAATATCAAATCTCAGCACTGTGGAAGGGAATACATTATGCAGAGTAATGATGTTTGAAAGGGGCTTTAGCACCTCTGTGGGACTCTTTTAAACCCCTTACCTCTTAGGCAGTTGCTTATTTTGCAACCCTTTGTTGTTTAACAACAAAGAGAATGGGCTCTCATAATGTTATATTAATCAGCGGATTAATATTTCAATTTGATTTGCTTTATAGTTGAGGTGCTGTTGGCATTTCCATTTTCCCTCCATATGTGCAGCGATGTTAAGTGGTATCATTACCATTTTCTACCTGGGGGTTCTGGGAGATAACAGGCACCAGTGATAGCTCTATTCTGTGGAGGGAGAGGGAGGTTTTTGGGGGGCGCTCATGCATTTTTAAAGGCCGTGTTTGGTGTGCCTTCACATCCATTATTCTCCAATGTTGCATGCAAACAGCTGAGTCACAGCCTTTCTGCCCGCCACAGGACAACGTGAAACAATCACGCCCTCAGATTCAAACTTAGAGTGCCCAGTGTAAAGGTGTCCACTGACGTACAGTCAGAGAGGATTTATTCTAAATTTGTGTTTGTCAGCCGTTGTTCCTGCAGGAGTCTGCAGATAAAGTCAAATAATGTGTTTATAATTGAACAGGACACAAAAAGAAGTCTAAAGAGTGCATTTTTATAGAAAAGTGTCTTTTCTGAACTCTCAAATGTTTCATCTTTGTGTTTGGTTGCATTGTCAAGTTGAGAACAAATCCACTTGCACTTGCAGTACTAAATAATCACATCTTCTTTCCAGGAAAATCAGTTTTAGTCATCTTTAGAGGGAGCTACACTTTGTCAGGAGCTAGGATGTAATCAGATTACAACAGGAAACAACCTATAAACAAAGTTGTGGGTATGAGAAGAGTGATGCTGACATCTGAAAGTTGTCTG
>JAJHUR010106035.1:0-20192 GCA_027495735.1 Lutjanus campechanus
GTTAGGAGGAGCGCTGTATCCCATCATGAATATCAGAGCTGTTTTCAAATGTCTCCCATCCTTAACATTAACATTCAAAGGTGCAGTTGATTACACTTTCATGCAGTTATTTAACGGCGCGAGTATGACTGTGCTCCTTAAGAAGGGGATTTCTAGAACAACTTCAAGTGGAAAGGTTCACCAATGAATATTCAGATAAGCACTTGAAAGGGATTTGAGACGAAGGGGCTGTAAAAGGAGCTCCAGTTGTTTATGACACTGGCTGCTGAATATGGATTCTCCATCATTAGCAAATGTTTGCTATTATACAGCTGTGATGTAAATATCAGAACATGTTTTAAAGAAGTTCTCTAATGGGTCTTAGGATATGTGAGGATGCAGAAAGGGTCAGTGGTTTATGACGGTATTTGTAAACTGTTGTAATATAATAGTCTGTGTTTTGTGTGTTTTTATACTGGAGGCTTTTGTTTGGGTTGTCACAGATAAAACCACAACATCTGGCACTGTGCTTCATTAGCTTTTCTTTACAATTATACAGTAAATGGGACAGACGTTTGTTGCCTCGGAGGGAATAGGAATGAATTTATCTTAATTACAGCGCTCAACACCTGCTAACTATTTCTCCCTTATTCCCTGAAATTATCCAATACACTAGCCTGAATCCCTCTCATGAGGTCTGTAACCCAGGGCTGGATATCGGTAATCAACACCTTTAAGGTATCGACAGAGGAGCAAAAGTACAAATGTTCTTTAGTCAAGTAGAAGTACAGATATTTGTGTAAAAATAGAAGTACTGATTAAACTTCTTTACTCAAGTAAAAGTGAAAAAGTACAGGCTCTGTAATGTACTCAAAGTATTAAAGTAAAAAGTCACCTTCTGAAGGATATGTCTTTGTCTTTCATGTCTTTTACATCTTATGTCTTTTACATTTTGTGGTTAAATTTGTTTGTCTTGTTATGTCTTTTATGTCTAATTTTGTTATGTCTATCTTGTCTTGTTGTGTTGTTTTCGGTCTGCTACGTCTGTCATGTGTGATACACAGTGATGATGCACCAAGGAATGATCTTTTGTATCTGTTATTGTTCCATCAATTTTAGGCTGAAATTGGTCTTGATATTGGGAAGGCAGCCCACAAAAACACCTTATAAAAATAATCGCTAATTCCTCTCAATTGCTTTAAACCTAAAGTAAGACGTCTATTTTTAGTAGTAGGAAGTACAGACATTTGTCTTAAATTGTAGAGCGTAAAAGTAAAAAGTTGCAATTCCTGCACTCAATCCTTTCTGTACCCAGATCTAGAAAAAGTGACTATTTGTTGTATGGTTTTACGAGCAGCCAATCACCACAAGCCTTCAGTTTAATGTAACATGTGATTGGCCTAGGTGGTGGTGAAGTTGAGTGTAGTGTCTTTGACAAAGCAGGTAGTTCAGTGTGCTGAGACACCACCAAAGTATACGAAAGTATGGAGGTGCGGAAAAAAAAGATGTTGAATGAAATACTCTCTTGGTACTGGTATCACTTCAAGGGTACTGGTATTGTTACTGGTATTGTAATTTTTTTTTAACAATACCCAGTCCTGTTGTAGCCTAAATTATGGAGTCAATAATAATCATGTATATGAGCAGATCTGTTCTCAAACTAACAGGAGAAGACCAGCTAGAGCTGCTATGTTGACAGTTAAACCCAGACTGAGAGTTTACAGTCATGCTAGCAGCTCTGTGAGGCTATACGCTTGCTAAGCAGCATTACACACGCAGTGCAGCAAAAGCTGATGAGAATGTCTTTAGTTATGCAAGTATTTTACTAATAAGCAAAAGTGTTGAACAAACCAAAAATTCTGACTTGATGATGGCACTGGAAGAAAAGTCAGGTGATCACCAAAGTTATTACAATACAGGGGAACTTGAATGTCTGAACCAAATTTCATGACAATAATATCAAATCCAGGCATTTCACTAAAACCCACAAATGGCAACCTCCTGGTGGCACTAAAGGAAAAGTCAGCAGACTAAGAGAATCATAAACATTCATCCTTTGGACATCATGGAAATATTCACCAAATTTTATCGCATTTAATCCAGTAGCTGTTGAGATATTTTAGTCTCGACCAAAGTACTGTAGTGGGTGAACTGATGACAGATGGACATAATTGCCACAGATCAGAGATGTTCAAAGTGGGAGGCGGGCCCCCCCCAGGGAGGCTCCAAACAGTTCCATGGGAGGTTCAGTGAAAAGAAAAGAAAAGATATTACATTAGTTATTACCTTGGTCATCAAAAGAGATCACATAGAATAACCTATGTGTGTGCTTTGGTTAAAAGATAGTTCAGAGATATAGAATTGGGAAATTTTACTGTTTTCCCTCATGTTCCCAGAGTCAGAGACTAATGAATGCCTCGGGACAGGCCTTTTTTTTAAAAATGAATTTGGTCTGGTACTATGGTTTTAACGGTGGATGGGTTGTACATATACATATTTCTTAATGGATGCTTATGAGGACAGGTGGGGACAGCTGCATTAGCATGGACGTAATAGTTGATACCACTTTCTGTTTGCTTGAAGGACGCCTTCAACACATAGACAGTTGATCATCATCTACAGGATCGGCGTACGTAGTGGCAGCGTAGAAAATCGTGCGAACAAGTTTGCATGGTCAATTGTGATGCACAGATGTCTGCACAGAGCTTACCGGTACACCATCTGATGACAAAATTTACGACACGCAGACCCAAGCAGACCCTGGAAAGTATAATACCAGCTTAATAATACCAGCTGCAGGCTCTGTGTGGACACCCATGTCCCCCATGTGCAGACATGAAATGCATCCTGTGAGAGGTTTTCCCCAGGAAAGACTTGCCGGAAACACAGAGTTCAGAACAGCAAAAGACAAAGGTTTTATGAATTGAATCAGCTTGAATGTTCAAACACTGCACTTTGTAATTGGTAATATTTTGTCTCTAAACTGTTTTCATTCTGTCTAGGCAGAATATTCAGTCTGATATTATAAGACTCTGCTCTGGCACAAGCTCCTCAGCCTTGTCAGTTCTGCTGAGAAAGATCAAAATACTCTTCATGTAATCAAGGTTATAGAGTCCCATACAGTTCTCCATCATATCATCAGAATGTGACCCTGGTCCTGCTGTACTATTTCTTTTACCGGCACCAAAATATCATGCAGATTTTTACTATTTCTATCATGAAAACCCGAGTGTGCATTCACAGTTAGATTTTTTAATGTTATTAGGTTACTCATAGAGGTAACAGAGATGCATTAAATGGTGACCAGTTGTCTATGTTTTGCTTTGAAAAGGTCCACACTTTGCTCCACTATTGGAAACCTGTCCTTTGAAGTAACTTAATCGCATAGCAGGAAAAATGTCTTCAAGTCTTATTAGAATTAATCATGCCCTCTGCTGAGGTGGCACTTTGTCAAATGCTAAGCTCAGGGCTGGAAAGCAAATGAAAACCACAAGCTTTCCTCCATGAGATCTGGGCCAAGCACGCACATTTTAGGTGCCATGTACTGTAAGTGACGAGCAGAGATCATAAGACCCTCGCAATTAATTTCCTGTCTGTGAAATAATCACACTCATCCTTTCAAACCCTGTTTGAGGATTAAGGAAGCTAAGCAGTTATACATTTTGGGGTAAAGTTATTGCATAGTTATGGCTAATCGGCCTCAGAAATGTATTTCTCTCTGTGACTTTACTTCCTGAATAATGTCTGACTTTATTTTATTCTTCTTAATTGTTATTTATTTTGTATATGGGTTTCTGTCTTGGCTTTTTTTGCGTTATTATCTGTGCCTTTTCTTGGCCCATTTTCTTTGCTTTCAGCCATGCGCGTGGCATGGCTCTAGGGACGGCAAAGCCAATCTGTTTGTCAGTCAGCCTGTCCATCTGTCCACCACTTTGGTTTAAATTTGAATATTTCAAAACTAGTGGATTTATTGACATGAAATTTTATAGTGGCATGCCTGGTCTCCAGATAAAGAATTTGATGATTTCCTCTAGCGCAACCACAAGGTTGATATTTGTAATTTTTAGTTTTATGTCACAACAACTGTTGGATATATTTCTATAAAACTTACTGACCTTCAGGATAAATTGTAATTACTTTATTTACCCCATTACCTTTCCATCTATTATCAAGTTCAAAATGTTAATTTGTCAAATACTTTGATTTATAGCTAAATACCCGCAAGTGCTAGCACACAAAACTAGTATATTAGCACACAAAATCAACATGTTAGCTTTGTCTGTGTAAACATGTCAGCATGTTCACATTAACATTTAGTTAAAAGCACTGATGTGTATAAGTAGGTTATTGCTGTTTTCAAAGTGGGTGGTGTTTACCGTGTTAACAAGAAGAATCCAAATCTTGTTGTATTCTTGGAAACTTCTGGAGTTCTGACATGTTTGCTGACAGTTTCAGTTGATTTTTCAGTGGATGGAATATATTGTAATTTTAGTCGTTGTATAGGGTCACTCTTCATAATTTTGTAGCGGGGTATGTGTGAGGAAAATGTTGACATTCTCACCGGCCTCATCTTTTGATTATGCCTTTGCTTCTCCTGCATTTACGTTTCCCACTTGCTAGCTTGCTAAATGATTAGCCTTGGTGGCTTTTAGATGCCTACCGTTTTGGCTTCCATGCTGCAGTTGCATAGCAACAGTGTCCTCTCGATTTAACCACTTGAAATCATATCATGTAAAGTTTTCCCATGTTGTAACCAAGAGTTCATGAGTTCCATTTGAAGCTAGCATGTAGCCTGAAAGACTCCAGACTCGCCAGAAGCCATGCTAGCAGGCTGTTGGTGAGTCTGGTTTCTGGTTTTAATCACTGATAAAACTTAAGTGACACTTGTTTATACCAAAAGGAAGCCTGCACTTTCCTGGAGGGCATATCTGACAGATCTTCTCTTCTTTTGTGGCCCAGTGTCAGGGGGCAGATATTGATTGAGGCTGTCATTGATCTGATCTTGTGGGAGTCTGCGGCAGGACCCTTGCACTGCACTTAGATCTCAACAGTGGTGTCAAAAAAAAATCAGTCTCTCTTTCGCCCCTCTCTTCACTCACTGTTACTGTGAGCAACAGTACAAAAGCTTGATCAATATAAAAAGATGATTGATGAGGCACTCCTGTCATCGACTGCAGAGAAACTCTCAGTTGATACGACTGAGCAGAAGTTGCAAAAAAAAATCTCCAGGTCTCTGGACTCACTGAGGAGTGACAACATTCACACCGCCCACGGCCACATCGCCGCATGCTGTTGGATGGCTGACTTGAGCCAGCTGTACTGCCAGTGGTGGTGCACTGATATCCAGGACATGCAGTAAACACAGATATATGGTCTGCTGCTGCTCTGCTGCTGGCTGCTCAGCTGAAAGTTCACTTTTACAACTTTCCCACGCTGCAGAGCAGAGAAACAAGGTGAGCATCACACATCAGTAAATGTGTCTCCGCCTGTCCAAATGACATTTGGCAGCTGGTTCCTCCTGTGGTTTGTGGTGTGAAGACATCAACATCTCTTATTTGCAGCTTGACACCACAAGCGAGAACTGCACGATTCAAGGAAAAAAGAAGCCACGTTTCCTCGAGTTATATTTCAACCAAGCACACGCATGTCTCCTGGAGGAGGAAATTGAAGCCTGTGACTGTGGCGTGTGGGTAGTATACAGTCTTGTCTGCGCTGCCTTTGAGTTGTGGGTGACTTTTGGGTCCTGGGAGTCTGGTGACTCGTCTTCTCCAACGCCTGACATTATTTTCACCTCCGTGACTCAGCGCAGGCTGCTACTGCCCTGTTTGACATTCTGATGTGGAACAAACAGCCAGCGGCCCACTGGCTTACCCTCATCAGCAGAAGCTGTTTGTATCTATCTCTTTTCCTCTCTCCCTCTTGCATCCTCCCTGTCTTTCTTGTTATTGCTTTGATTGGTTTAGTCTGCTGCCCTGCAGCTCCACATAGCTGTCAAGGGAAGGTTGTTCAGCTTAGTGCAGATGTAACCTACTGTAGCTACAGCGCAATGCTTCATATTTATTCTAATAGATGCATCAAGTTCAAACACATTGAATGTAAGCTGTAACATCACCAATGAGTTACTGGCTTTACAAGCTCGTATTTATTTTTTTGCATTATAAAACTGATGGCTAAATATTTCAGGTCAGAGGTGATATATTGTATTTGACCTATGCTGTAAAGAAAGTTTAAAAATATATATATTTCAATTAAGTTTACTACTCGTTAGCGTAAATTAATGGAGTGGTCATGTCCTTGTTTTATGATTTGACACTGCAGTGCTCAAGGATTGGTTAACTTTAGGACAAGATCATCATCCAGGGCCTCGTTTCCCAGAGCTTTCGTAGCGCTATGTGCTTCCTACGATGTATCTTAAGATATCTCTTAAGCTTACGGGCTGTTTCCCAGAGTCTTCTTAGCTAAGATATATCTTCTGTAAGATATATCTTAGTACGAGTGGTCTGAACCACTCGTAAGCTGTGTCGTAGTGATACGCTCCATTCATCCTGTCACAGTTTTAGCTTTATTAGGCCAAAATTATGCTTTTTAAATGGATAGTTGCATAATTGTAATAATTAACATCTAGACTCCTTGTGCAAATTACATCATTAGGTTAAAATTAACTTCATGAAAAACAATAATTAATATCGCATATTGTGATTATATATGGCTGTTTATTTATTTATTTGAGCTAAACAACTGAGGATATTTTTTTCTGAGTAGGCTATGTTATATTATTCTTAAGGTTTAATTTTCATGCCCGCTGGTGTGTGTTTTGTTGCTCTTATGTGTTTTCCGCCGAGCCCAGCGCTTTAATTAATTAGTTAACAAGCACAAAGAGCCATGAAGTCAAACGCCTGTGACCATTACTGCGTTTAATACAGTAACTTGTGTCTCTGCCATCTGAATGAGACACACAACACGATGTCTGACAGCAGCTTTGTGTGGAAATAATTTAAGATTTTAAACAATGAAGATGCAAATTCTGCGCTGTGCTGGAGGGATAAAATCCGCTGGACTGATGTTTGCTGCGACATTTCCAGGTGAAAGCCCAAAGTTTCAAGAACACTGAATTAATACTTTATCCAAAACACATCTGGATGAAATACTGCAGCATCCGATGGATTTATCTTCAGGCTGTGGCAAAAAGAGTCCATCACTGAAGAAAGATGCCAAAATCACCTGAAGAATCCATCCAAAGCCTCAGACAGAGTGAGCGAGATCTTGTTAGATTTTAACTTTTATACTTTGAGTGATCATAAACTTTATTAAGCGACTATGTTGAACAGTGAAGTGTGCACGGTGGGAGACGTCTGCTGCGCTCAGCAGCCGCATGTGAACACGAACGGAATGTGGAATCTATTTCGGCCCAATATCATGACTTTGAAAACACCAAATGACTTGATTTAACAAATTTCGTTCGTTTACAATAGGATGAATTGTAAAATATCACTTCCATGAGCCTATTCCTTCAGACAATAACAGACCACAGACAGTGAATTTGGCATTTCATCCTCACAGGCAGCTGCAGCGAAGGTCAGGCTGCACGCAGCATGTACAGTTTATGTTCATTATAATGTTGATTTGAAATTTCTTGCGCCTCAGAAATAATACCACCAGATAATAGACTAAAATGGTCATGTCCTCAAAATGTGTCATTTTAATCCCCCTCACCTCACTATATTATACGGGCCGATATTAGATAGCACAGCTGGTAGAGTATGAGCTGCGATATGTTTCGTGTTTTGACACTGCGGAGTAGGCTATCTGAGTCGGTACGTTGACAAAAATGGGCATTGAAAGTACAAAGATGGGAAAATAGAGACAAACAGATATGCTGTTGTATATGTTTCAATAACAAAAATATTATCTGATGACCAGCGATCACGTTTCTCTGCTTCATCATTAGTCTCCTACGGTGCCAAAACGCTCGTCTGGAGAGAGATTTAGTTTTAAAGTGCTGCTTGAAAAAAGCCGTGTATGTGTGGACGGCTTCAAATAGTTTAGCAGATGATCTTTAGGAAGCATAGCCTCATTTATAATATAATATTTGATGGTGGTAAAATTATTATTGCAACACTTGTTATGTTACAACATCATTTATTTACCTTTATAAGAGATCAATCGATGCCTGCAGCATCGATTAACACACGTTCAGCACCATGGCGAAGGACAGCTCCAACTTACGATGTATCTTAGCAGCCCTCCTTACGAGCTCCCGCTAAGAGACAGTTTGGGAAACACTCGCAGGAAAAGAGGCTCGTTTGCTAAGATATATCTTAGGAGACCTTCGTAGGGCGCTAAGATACATCGAATCTGGGAAACGAGGCACAGATCATTAGGACTGCAACAGTTGGAAACAGACTGTAAATAAACATGGGCCACACATCTCCATTCCCTCCCACTGTACAAAAATGAAGCCCAAATATCCTGGATATGAGCACTGCCATCTTGCACTGGTGACGTCATTTAGAGTCTCGGCAGTAGTGATCAGGGTTTGAGCCGCGGTATCGAGGTCCCACCCACACAGCCGGTTGACTCTTCAGCGAGCTCAGCTCAGCTGTTAATCATGATGTGAAACCCCTAATTAAACTAATCGATCAGAAAACACTTGAACAAACATCAACATAAGATAACTACTTACCATCTTTGAGAAATAATTTCTGACATGTGCTCTGATATTTTACTTTTGCTCATGTCCCTCTGTTTATATGGAGGGAGTGGGGTTTAAGACCTATTCTGCAGCTAGCACCTAGAGGACAGGGGCGATCCAGATGTTTTGACATCATTTGGAGCTGCCATGTTGTCCATTTTTATGCGTCAGTGGTTGGAAACAGGAAATGAACAGCATCTCACGTGTTAAAGTCCAGTGATTTGTTGACCCATCCATCCTCACTACATGGATTCTTACTCTATAACAACATCATCATACTTCCTCTTTTTCCTTTTACTCGCATCATAATTACCACGGCTACTAGAGGGCTTTGTCACATGAACATAAACACGTCATTTTAGGGCGCGTGCTGAAATGTCTAATGATGCAGCCCTTTTTGGGAGGACAGTCTCCCACACCCACATATTCCTTAAAACCCTGTCCTCTAATAAATACATAATATAGGCCTACTCTAAATCAAAACGCCACCAACATTGAACTTAAAATGAACAATAAATAAAAGTTACAAATTGGTGAAATGTATTTTGTTATGTTTAATAGCAGAATTAGCTGCAATGTTAAATATTCAAGGACAATAAACACTGTTGATTTTATGTGTATATTATGTTCTTTTATTTAATTATTTGAAACACTGAATAGGCCTATCTTTTTGGCTAAGGAGTCTTGAGATGTCCATTGATGTCCATGTCTGCATAGATTTATTATTTAATGTTTTAAGCTGCTTAAGTTTCGTTATGTACAAGACATCGGTCTTGTCACTTCCATCACATGACATATCTCACCTCTGTTAGCTGACATACTTATTTGAACCCAAACCAAGATCATTTCCTAACCTTAACCAAGTACTGTAGCTTTATTGCTCAAACCTAATATAACCAAAGTGGGAGTGTTTTATGTTAACCATGAGTTTAATGTCATGTGATGGTAGTGCAACATGCTACACCTGTCAGTGATTTCAGACATAGCACTAGCTTTTCCATGTAGATGAGTATATGGTGTGGGAGCTTTCAGCGTACAGTCTGATTTAATTTCCTTTGCGTGGCTCATGTTCAGTTGTCTCAGACTGAGCTGGGGGTTGCGGTGTATCAGCATTTCTTTGAGCTCCGTTTGCAGTGACAAATCTGTCCTTCACTTGCACTGACAATCACTGTCTATAACCACCGTGCACCTTGTGTGTTGTGTTACTATGGCAACCAAAGACGTAATATATAAAATGTACTTATAGTATAAAAACCTCGCCTGAGAAAAGGAGAACATGTCTTGAAGCACCTGTAGCCTGTTCATGTAGCACCACACTTTAGATAACAAGCAGAAACAAAACTACTGGACCTAACTGAGCGAGCGGATGAACGTTTTGTGCACAGTAACTTATGACTAACCTCTCATAGACAATGTTGCTCTCATATTTAGGCTTTTGATGACTAGTTGATTAAGTTGCTAACTGAATTTAATAATCTGTCACACAGACAGACAAAAGAAGACAGAGAGACGTTTCTGTGCCCAGCAGAGGTTCACTGACCACCACCTGAAATCAGGATACACTGTCAGTGTGCTGCAGGTGAGGCTGACACCCAAATGGACCTGGAAATCTTACATTTCTTTCTGAAAAGAAAAGACCTTGATGAACCGTTGTACACTGTAAATATAAACTATTTGCTTTAACTTAAAAAAAGTTGTGTCCAGGCTGCCTTAAAATTTTAATTTGACTGAATTGGAAAAGACTAGTTGAGGTTATTTTGTAATGATTCAAAACAAATAAAATTTTCTTGTCAAATGCACCAGTTATTCAGTTGTTCTTACGGAAATATGTTCAGTGAGCTTAAGATATTAAGTTGGCTCTGGAAAGGTTCCTTGTATACAAATTACTACTTTTCAGTTGATACTGACTGCCTACTGTACTATACAAGAGTAAAAAACAAAAAAAGCTTTCAACTAGACAAAACTTGAATGCTGTTACGTATCGCACTGAGGTTTTTTTCGATTCAGATAACAATAGTTAAAGTGAAAGTCTACTGGGAAAGGTCAATGCTGCACACTACTGTAGTACACAGAAAAAGGACATGCGCATTTGTACGTACACAATAAATCTGTTTGTGAAGCCAAATGTTACGTACAGGGGTGTAGGGGCAAATACAGTGGTGGGTTAACTGTAGTTTAGCTCTCTTTTTACCACTTGTTGATTGATAGTTGAACTGATGGTTCATTACCAACCATGATATTTATGGAATGTACACATACATCCAACAGATTTTGATAACTGAATGGATAATTATGAGAATCAGTCAACCAGAATCAACAAGTCATGTGCAAGTGGTTATTGTGCAAATTGTTGAAATTTGTACTTACTCTTGAATGAATGAGAAAATGTGAACAACAAACTAATGTTCTGAGAACTGAACTTACTGTTTTGACAGATGTAATTCTCATTTGAAAACTGAGCCAAAGCAGATGAGAAGAACTGTAAACTGAGTTTATCTGAATTGAAGAACACATCGGCTCAGATCATACAGTAGTTGAGCTGTTGTGTGAATAACTGTCATCCCTGCACTGACACAGATGCAGACATGAAGTGTAATCTCTGCCTTAATGCTTTGACAGCACTATCATTTACTTTTCATGTCAACAGACCATGTTGAGTTGGGAAGTGAGTTGAGTGTTATGGACCTTTTCCAGACTTCATGTCGTATCTGTTAGTAACCGTCTGAGTCCACTCTCATCAGTCACTGCACAGTCATTCAGCATACAGCGAGAATAAATGTAGTTCTGATTTCTGCAAAGGTTGGAGATGTGATAATAACATGACTGTCACAAAACAGCGGCTGTTAATAATAGAATACAAAATGTCCTAAATTAGCGTCATAACAGGTTGTCATGCGAAGTCCCTGCTGACTCTCTCTGATCAGTCAGACTCCCGTTGTTCTCAAAATAGTCAGAATAAAGTGAATTTACATGGACACCGAGCCAGCTGGAAGGGCCGTGGAACAACTTGGCTGCAGTCCGCTCTCTCCGCACAGCCTGCCTTGACAGTAATTACAGAGAGTGAGCGCGTGAGAGTGTATGTGCCCGTGCTTGTTTGTACAGTAAGTGTGTGGAGAGCGGGGCTGGCAGCCCAGATAAAGCCTGAGGCGAGGCCCCTCGGAGAGAGTTGTGGGTGGAGGGTCGTGCCACTGCAGAGACGACCTTTCGAATAAAAGCCACTTCCCTGTGAGGAGTCCAGGTGAGCACACAATTACATTTTCATAAAATAAGCTTTAAAGGCAAATGCATTCCACACGCTCTAACTATATATAGCTTTTTTCGTGGCTCATTTTAATGTACAGACTGCGCGAAGAGGTGCTCTGACCTCGACCCAGACAATGAACAGGAAATAGTGTACAGAGAGAGAATCAATATATCCTTGTTGGTGGCCAAACAACAGAATGATGCAGTAAGCTGGCATCAATAACCTCTGTGACAGAGGCTGAGCTCACCTGTCTCATTTATGTACCACAGAATTCAAAGTAATGCTGAAATATGTTTGAACAGACTTTTTATTCCCATCTTCCCACGGTTCTGCAGACTGTCGCCCTGGGCTTTCAGTAGTAAATTGCCATTTCCTGCTCACTAGCTGCTAGTGGACAGTGAATACTTGCCCACTCGTGCTTGTATGCAAACTACGATAAGTGCATATGCAACTGGTTCCTCAGTAGTGGCGCTGCTTCAAAGCTCAATCCTCAAAATTGGGTGTCAGTGAATTCACAGTGGGCCTACAGCTGTTAACCATACATTCCACTTAAAGAGCAGCCAGTGTGTAGGATTTAGTGGCAGTTAGTGGTGAGCTTGCAGATGGAAAACAACTCATCTCTACCTCCCGTTCCAATGTATGAATGTGGCCACAAAAATCACACAAAAAACGTGAGTGAGTGTTTGGTGTGTCCATTCTAGGCTACTGTAGAAACATGGCGATCTCTATGGAAGAGCACCAGCACATAGGGATCATTCAACAAAAACACAGTTCTTATCATCAGATGATTATATACTTAAGAAAACACACTTAAGAATTTTCCATTTCTGCCATGTTCTACTCATCATTTTTACACCATGGTCCTTTAACAAGAGGCTGAGACTATAGTACATACAGTACACGTGCCTAGAGTGTCAGCACAGGTGCACCATGGGACTGGATGTTTGATGTTTACTGCTCGTCTCCGTGTGATATCTCAGTTAAAAGATGCCTTGCTTGTGGTTGCTCATGTGTTATTCGGTTCATTTCCCGCAATGTTTTATTTTGCCATCCTCTTAGCGGAGGGGTGTTGAGCTGAAACAATTAGTTAAATCAACATAAAATTAATTTTCAATCCCAGCTTCTCAATTTTTAAGACTTGATGCCTCTATCTGTTCTGTTTCATTGGAAAATTATTTTTTTGCACTGTGAGTTGGACAAATAAATTAATATGAAGGATTACAGCTTTTTGACATTTTACAGGTCGAATGATTAATTGAGAAAATAATAGACGGATGAATCGATAATGAAAATGACCACTCTAAATGTATGAGTTTGAAATTTGTCATGCTGTATGATGAGACATCTAAATTAAATCATTTCGGTTCAATATTAGATATGTACTATTAAAATAAAGTGAAACAGTTTGACGTGAGACCACTGATGCAACTCTCACATCTGGACAGTAAATACACTACTACAGCCACCAAACACTTAGCTTAGCATAAAGACTTGTGGCAAAGGGAATCAGCTCGGCTCTGTTAATACATGTCCTTTTTACACTTGACTAAACAAATGAGATAAATTAAGTAAATTTTTGATATTTGACAGAGCCAGGTTATCTTTTTCCATCTACTTCAAGTATTTATGCTCATATAAGCTAGCTGTCTCCTGGCTGTAGCTTCATATGTAACGGATAGATATGAAATTGATATTAATCCTCTCATCTAACTCTTGGCACAAAAGCAAATAAATGTATTTCCCAAAATGTTTGAACTATTCCTTTAGTAAAAGGTCATTTATGTCCTGACACTTTATTTTTCTCCCATCATCCATTTTTACAAAAGAAGGAAGTGTCATACGGACCACTCTGAGAGATTTTATATCTCTGCTACTTTTTAATGGAGTCCCAAGTTTGAATTCTCAGACCAGCTGAGAAAATCTGCGTGGGAAAAGGACACGAGTAACATTCTCCCCTCCTTCAGCAACTCTTATCACAAAGCAGTCCACCGCAAACCTCTCCGGTGCAGCTGCTCACTGGCCACGAGTAGTAGACGATACAACAGATGGGAAACTCTGAATCCAAACAGAGAAAAGTTGCAACACAAAGCAGCAGCTGGCACGTAAACACGCTGTGTGACTCATAGAATGCAGAGCAGTGGAGCTGTAGTAGAACACGAGTAGCCATCTCCACTAAATTTAGGATGTCATCCAGGAATTTTTATTGAGGAAACATCCCAGTATTTAAACGTGACTGACTTGAACACGAGGATTTATATTCCTACCATTATCGTTTCTCCACGTGTGATTTATTTCCTCTCGCTGTCAGATAGAGCAAGTGATGCACGCGGATATAAATCTCCTCCTTGCATCCTGACTCTTTCTGCTCTCCTGCAACACTCCTCCACTCGATTCTCCTTGAGGATGGCGAGGAGGTTGGGGGAGGGCTGGCGGTATACAAATCAAACACTCACACGCCTCAGAGACATTTGTTCA
Source organism: Lutjanus campechanus (assembly GCA_027495735.1). Lineage (NCBI taxonomy): Eukaryota > Metazoa > Chordata > Actinopteri > Lutjaniformes > Lutjanidae > Lutjanus > Lutjanus campechanus. The sequence goes on from JAJHUR010106035.1 coordinate 14,391, forward strand.
CACAGGGTCTCAAGGGTGGGACTACACTCCGGCAAGGAGTTTTAATCCGTTCTTATGGCTGTGCTTACTACTACAGTTTACAGCTATAATCAGAGGAACCAACGCGCTCTCTTGCGACTGTCTACTCATGCATATTTGATAATTAATGTGCAATGTGAGCGGTGTGATTTCCGTCGCTTATGGAGTGTGTTTAAGCTTCACCTTTGGGGAATACCCAGATGTTAATTGTATATATCCTACATGCCTCAGTTGATATACAACATACACACTGCACTATGCAGAGCTGAGTCCTATAGTGAGATGAATAAAATCTGATGCCCCTTTCAAATTTTTGCTAATTTTCTTTTAGGGGGATACACCAAAGCTAGACACGTGTACGTTGTTGGGTCTCTGCTGCTTTTACAACACATAGTGACAGTGAAGGTAAACCCCAAGGTATTAAATGTCATACGCTGTGTTGTGCTACACAAATCACCGAAAATGTGCCGGTGGGTCCGATGACCCATGAAGCCCTGCAGTGTTCTGCAGTCTCCACAGCCTCTGGGAATATTTCTTTCATTTTAAACCTATAATATGCCCCATGTCTCAAGACTTGTCACTCAAGTCAACTCAAGTGGGTGAGCTAACCACTCTGCAACATCTGGCCTGAGGCTGAGGTTACTAGAGCCATATGTCACCATAGGATTTATAACTAAAGCAGTCAGCTTGTGATGGCAGTTAAAAAATCTGAATCACCACCCTCAAGTCTGGGCAGACGAATGGCGGATGGCCTCCGGATGGAGAGCCTGGACAAGCCCCCAGTTTTTTGAAGTCTCTCTCAAAAGCCATGACAAAAATCAGGAGGTGACACAGAGTGTTAAAGCAAAGATCCAATTATTTATTTAAGTCAAACAAGTAAGAACGTCACAAAGGTAAGAGGTGTGACAGTCAGTAAGTCAATAGCCCTGGTGTGTATGCATGCATGATAGAATAGAATTAAAAGGGGTGGGGAATGTAGGAGCGGACTCCTCTCTTTCTCTCTCCACATGGCACAAGTGCAGTGTGCTCTTATAGTATTGGGCAACACCTGACGACCTGACCATCTGCAACATTAGGGCCTGGTCTCACATACAAAAATGCAGGGAAGTGGCTACGATTTTGACTGGAAAAGATCACCAAAACTGAACTGCAAGCAAAGTGAGGATGCAAATTTGTGCACGAGTGACCACGGCTTTAAACACAAACACAGGTGATCAGCCCTGCAGCACAACGGAGGTAGGTTTGTTACGATGGAGACTGACAGAGGGATTGTTGCAGGATTGACGTTTTTCACATTGAGCCAGCTGAGATGGCTCCACATCAGAACAGAATGCCTGCCAAACACTTTTCCTGTAAAGGCATCCTGGACATGTCCAATCGGAAGGAGGCCGGATCTGAAACGCACTGCAGGGAAAACACATCCTACTTTTCAGGATCCCAGATAAAGAGCTGGAGAAGTGGCATGGGAGAAGTACCTCCGTATCTTTGGTGTACAGTATAGAGACACCATCATCTTTTTGCTGCAGTCCAGTGCGTGCTTAATGAGTGTTTCTGCAGTGTAATGAAACTATATTTCATTTGTCTTCCATACAATGCTGCTGGCAACTACGGCGAGGTTAAAGTGAAACTCAGTGTTTTTCTTCTTCACAGCGTTTCAGAGCAGAGAAATGTTTCCATGATGTTGAGAGTTAATTTTATATATTTAAAAACTCATTAAAGTTTGGCCAGATGGTTACATACATCTTTATTATCGCTTTACACAGACTTTGATGTTTTTATGGTTTTGTTTGGCAACTCAGACCCCTCGGTGAAGGCCATGTTCAAACACCATCAGAAAAAAAGCACACCCTCTTTCTTTTGAATGGAATCAAACCTGTGTCACAGCTGGGATGCCCACGCAGGGAGCTCCAGCTAAAAAAAAACAAAAACAACACAAGGTCATCAGGCTAAAAGTTTAAACCCGACTCAAATTCAACAATGGAACATCATCCAACAAAGGCACTGCATTGGACAATCAAATACATGCAAACACACATTCCTGGTAGATTACTGTGTATCATGAACGCTGTATTTTTCACAGTTTACCTCGCTTTCCATGTAACAAAAGATAAAATGACTGACTCTGTGATCCTTTCTGGAGTTGTGAAATACGGTCTCATAGTATGAGAAACCGCTGTGCAGTGTTTTGGTTTGATAAGCCTACATACACCCACTAGGGTTGGAGAAAGGTTGTTGTCTTGGTTAAATATTAAAAAGGCAGCAGTGACACAAGACAGGGTGGCTTTACTTGTTCTATATTTAATCTAAAACACAATCTTACCCTTCTATAACCCTAACCAAATTGTTTTTTAGCCTGAAGGCGCCAGTGTACTGCTTGTTGGATGCCATGGGAAGAGGGGTAAGGATGTGGGTGTTGTGCTCAAGTATGTCAAGTATGAAAAATGTGGCCAACTTAAAGGATGAACATATATATGGTTGTAAGTGTCCTGATGTGACTGTCTGCCTTCACCTCAGTCAATGGTTTAGAGAAGCTGCTGAACATAACTAGTCACATCAAATAAATTGGGCAGAATTTTTTTTTATTGCACAGTATAATGGCTATAGAATAGTGACACCATCCACATTTAACTTTCAGTGGTCAGCTACCAGGCATGATTTTTCCCAGGAACGGATGTCTCTATTATAGACTAAATTAATTAACTAATCGCCTTTTCTCCTATAATACCTACAATATAATTTTAAGTTTTATATGGACACGGACAGAGCCTTCTGTTTTTACTCTGCATTATTTTGTCTCTATTATTGCACATTTTCTGAAAGTTTACGGATACGAACGAAACGGAGCAGTATGCCCAAATTTATCGGGGCAGTGTAACCATAGGTCAAGCGAAACACAATCACAGGACCCAAAAGTATTGGAAATGTCCTTCATCATCAATAAGTCAGTGAAAAGAATTCTCTGCCCACATGTTGCGATGTATTTAATGGCCCCAAAGATCACCATCGTCTGCAACGCCACCTTTGTTTTTGTCTCTTTGTCAAGTTGAACATTGCTCCAGCATCGCCATGTTTGTTATTGTCAGAAACTTTTGACCCTTCTCCTTTTCTGGGGATAACTTTTGACTCTGAATGGCACCCTCTAGTGGATGTATTTTTTTATGTTCATGCATATTTCTGTACATAAATGGGGTGTAAATGAGCCTATAGTGCAAAGCAATAGCATGAATCAAATTACTAGGCCAGTGGTTACCAAACTTTTTCTGGCATGCCCCCCTTCAGAAGCCGAAACACTTCAGGCCCCCCCATCCACACAATTATAATCAATCATTAACAATACTTGGGAAAGCAACTAATAACCCTATTCAAGTTTAATTTTAGTGAAATAAAGGTCTTGTTTGTTTATTTTCCCTTAAATAAATTATATTCATATAACTTTGTTACACTCTATATTTCTCTCCCTGGTCATCCACGTCCCCCTTGCAGAGGGCCTGTGCCTACCCAGGGGCCTTGCCCTCCAGTTTGGGAACCATTGTACAAGGCTGTGCACGTCATTACAGTAGCTAATGCCTGTTCCCAAATTCTAAATAATATTGTGAGGGGTAGGTTACCATTAGATGTAGCAGAGTGAGGTAAGGGGGAAACAGATCAACAGGGAAACATGTTTCAGCACATCACCTGTTTTCTTTGCTTCATTTGTGTTTGAGCTCAGAATGATGTTTAACATAAAAACCAAATTCACCTGTTTGCAGAGAGGGCAGATCACTTTATCTGTCCCATGAGGTCCAGCTAGGTAAAAGCTGATCCTTTTTTTCCTGAAACCTCCTCTTTTCATATCACCTTAAGAGGCCATAGAGATCCCCCGCTTTGAGAGCCTCCGCTCAAAATCCAGTGTTTTCTTATTTTGTTCAAATTAAAGCTTGGTTTTCTCATGTGCCCAAAACAATCCACTATTGACTTGTGGAAGTTATGAGATAAAAACAAACAGATGAAATACAGATGGGTGCTGACTCTAATGACACAGATGAGACAGACGGTGCGGACATTCATAATGTCTTACAGTATGTGTCCAACAATTTCAGCCCTTCACACTGTGATTGACCAGGTGTCTGGAGATGAGAAAGATTTAAACTTGAGCTCCCTTTTTTATTTATTGCAGTGAACAAAATCCACACAGCAAATACAATTCTTCCAAACCGTATTAGGCAAAGCAATTTAGTCACATGTATGGCTTATGTCACCTATGCTTAGGGCCATACATCAGTGAAAGGCAGATTTTTAGGGAAATTTAATTTCCATTTTTGAAATTATGCAAAAAAGTTATACTTGATGTGTAAATCCTTCAACAGCTGTCTTGATACGAGCCGGCTGACTGAATACAAATCAGGCGTGTTTCTCAAACATACAGAGATCTGATGCATTAATATTTGTTTTTCATGAAATGAAACCTAATCCGTGACTAGATTGAGCGCACACCCTTTGACACTTGTGTCTACAGCGGCTGATACCTCAGGTATTGAAATGCAGCATCCAGCAGTGATTAGAGGCTGGAATTGGTGACAGAAAATCTTTTCCTCCAGTCACTCATGCCACCTTGCCTGGGCACCTCAATCATGTTTTCTTATTAGGCTTCGGGACTTCGGCGGAATATTCATGTATAAGTTGAGTATAATCATGCTTGGGAAATGAATAGGACAATTGGGAGAAGGATTTGCATATCTTGGCTCTCAGATGTTAACCCTTATCAAGTCGGGAAATAACACGAATTATTTCAACAAAGACACGCGGACCCAAAGGGGGGATTCAGCACCACGGCATCTGTTTAATACGTGATCCTGCTTTGCATGTGTGCTCGTATCAGCTGTTGCTGCTACCCGAGTGTCATCACCACGAACCATGCTGTTATTATAAAAAAATTTTTTTTTGGCCTCGTCTTTTAATAAAGGCTTACAGTGATTGTGATTACAGCCACTCTCCTCGTTGAGTAGCACTGATTATAAGTCGCTTTGCATAAGAGTCTCGCAAAGTGACTAAGATGTAAATGTGAATTAGCGTCAGCGCTAAGGATGCAGACAAGAGGGGCCAAAGCCACTGAGAGAGCTCCCTTCTGGAAACTGAACTGACATGTTCATTTCCCGAAACATTTCGCTGCATATCCATTTTGGCACCTGAAGTTCAATGTTCAGTATTTCTCTGTAAGAGGCAGGAAATAAGTCTTCATTAATTTGTTGTAATCTTTTTCATGTCCGGTGGAGGCTGTGTCATTTTAAAACAAAACCGTTCAGCCGCTCAGTGCTGTGTAGGCCCACAAAATTACATTTGTCCTAATGTTAATAGGATGGAGCTGACAGCTCACTCCCAAAGCATAAGAAACCCACACTTCTTGTCAACACAGTTTCAACAACATAAATGATTGCATTTGCAAGCTTTGTATATAGAGAGGGTAACATTACATGGCATTATTTATGTATTTATTTCTGTGTATCTGCAGGGTCTAAAATTGTTTGTTAATCAGTCAGGCGATCAGAGATATTTTGATGACTAATGTGTTCACATCCATTAAAATGTCTGTGGACACTAATGATGCTCAGATGATGATTAAAAGAAAATCAAAAGTAATAAAAATAATCTAATGTGCAGACTGCCATGAAATGAATGACTCTCCAGAGGATAAACTCTTACTTACCTGTAAAGGATTCAAAGTCACCTGATGGTTGTAGATACATCATCAGAGGAGGAAACCTTCGACCGTGGTGACCCCGTTGACCTTTCCTCTCTTTCATGCCA
>JAJHUR010106036.1:0-27301 GCA_027495735.1 Lutjanus campechanus
GAGCTCCACCTCGCAGTTAAAGTGATCTGGATAAAACACAAGCCCGACCAGCTCTTTTCTGTGACACACACACTCTGAGAAGACTAGCCTGACGTCTTAATAAACAAACTAACTTAACACACACACTCATTATTTGCCTTTTTTTCACTGCACACACACACAAACATGCATATATCAGTGACTTTCAGGGCTGTAAGGAGGACTTTCCATTATTGATGAGGCCACATGCTCTGTACCTTTATTGGGGCAGGGGGTGGCTCAGGTCTGCTTGACTCAGCATTCCTCTGCCATTGCTCTTTCTTTTAGCCTCAGTCAGCAGTGTGTGTGTCGGTATGTGTGTGTTTGTGTGTGTGTGTGTGTGTGTGTGTGTGTGTGTGTGTGTTTACAGACGTGCAGGAAAAGAGAAAACAAGAGAAAGACAAACACAGACAACAAACCCCACGCTGGCCGATCTTACAAGAGACACAACACGGGTTGGTGTACAGTCAGCAGGTCAACGGGCAACAAACAGAGTTTTTGATCCTGACTTGTAAGTCAACAAAAATTTCCAGAGGCTTAAATCGAAATTAAACGGTAGAAAAGGCCAAGACACCAATTTATCCACCAACCATGGCCTCAACAGGCCTACAAGACTTCTGTTTTGAGTGAGCAAAGCAGTTGCAGTCATTGAGGCAACAAACAAGGTGGTCAACAGCTGAGTGTGAATATCAACCTCCTGGAAATTTCTGAGGGCCACAATATCTTCTGCTTGGTGTCAAAAAACAGTAGCAGAATGACTGCAAATCAACCCTCACAGGCAGTTACATTTAAATAAAATCCAGTATCAATTTTTGAGGTGCTTTCACACCTATCTGCCCTTCTTTGCATACAAAGAGGGATTCGCACACTGAAAGGCTCATGTTTAAAGCGTTTATTTGTGTGACATTTTGCGCTCCAGGCTCTTCCTCAGACTGCTACTCGTATGTACAGAGATTCGCCTTCTTAAAGAACTCGTAATTCATCGTACATCCACCATGTGATATGTATGTAGCAGGTATAACAAACGGTAGAAGTTACATTATACATGCCCACACCAATCAGAGAAATACCAGTGTTTTCGATGAAAAAAAAATGCAAATAATTTTAGAAAAAAGAAGTTCAGCTATTTTTATGATCCAGCACCCATCTCATTGGGTGTATAGATATGTGCGTCTTTTAATTTTTTTCATCTCTGTATACAGCCACGCTGCTAGCGAGGATAAAACTTATTCCAGGAGAAGCAGAACTGGATGACGAACAATGATGAAATGCGATTACACAATAATATGACATATTACACGATATTCTCCATATTACAACACTTCTTGGGAAAATAACTCAACGAGACTTGACCCGACTTAATCTGTGACTTGAGCATCACACGATCACAGCTGAAAATGATCAAAATGGTGGAATTTTCATTTGATGCTGGCCACCTCATCCAGCTGCTGTTGTCCTGGCCTCTTTTCAGCCTGTCACCCAGCCAGACTCATCAGCCATGGAGAAGTGCCCAGAAGGTAAATGAAACCACTCCTGCTTTAGAGGCACAGTGCCTCGATTGATTTCACACACACACACACATCTGTGCACATTCTTGAATTATACACATTCACACACACACACGACCCTTTGGCAAATAGATATCTTGTTTCCAAATGTTTTTGTTGTGCTAATTCATAATAAAAATATAGATGCAAACAGCTGAAAATAAGCAGAATCCCTTTATATGTCACCAACAGTGAATGAATGAACAAGTAGCCCAAATTTGACATTGCCATGGCAACAACAAATTCACACATTGCAGCCTGCCATATGTAGTACAAGAATCACTCAAGATACAGGGATGTAGTGAAAGATAAAGATAGAAAAACACAATTATACTGTACATCCGTGACCCAGTTTCCCCAAAAGAAGGGATCAATAACATTTTGACTAAACCAAGACACTCTGTTCAGTCCCTGTTTGAGTACAAGGTTAAATCTCCTCTCACGCAGCTCTCTTTGTGAAACTTTTTGGCATTTATGTGCACAGTTCGCATCTGATTACCGCGACTACCACCAGGGCAAAAATGGGTAATCTTCCAGTAGTAATTTTCGATGCCAGTTACTATAATTATGCAAATTTTCACCCTGAAGTTGGTGCTGCTCCAAATAAAATAGTGTTGTTGTTTTTTTTTTTTAAAGTTCATGACATTTATGCACATTTTTAAAAAATAGACCATTTTATCATCACCTGTCATATTTGCTTTCATTAATCTGTGACTTATGGTGACAATTTGCATGGATCTTTTTTAAAGGCAGAATCAGTAGGATTTGTCTGAGCTGTTTCATAAACGAAATGGAAAGATGCCAGGGTGTCGAATACACGATTTGCGTTGATCCTAAGAGTCCTGAGCACAGCAAAATAATGAGAAAATAAGTAAATACAGGCAGGGGGCAGCAGGTTCTCACACTTCTAGTGGGTCATGAGCGATGATTGAAAGAGCTATACATTATTTTTTAAGGAAAATGTTCCATATTATGCCTTTAAGTATTCCAATTCAGCCATTATCGAGTAAATCTGATGAGACCTTTATAGTTTGATTAAATTAAATAGTTTAGTACAACCAGCCTGATTTGCTTTGTCCTCTACAAGCTTAATTAAGTTGAATCAACTTAATTTGAAGGTTTTTGTGTTATGAAGTGGTTAAATTATTTCATTCTATGCCCCCCACCTGTGGAACAAACTTCCTGAATATTTGAGGTCTGCGTGCTATAAAAATAAATTTGCCTTTAAGTCATTCTAACTTTTTTATTCTACTGTTGTTCTACTTAGAAATGCCCATGCAAATTGTTACCTTCACTGGTAACTTATTTCACTTCTGTCATGATAAATTGCATAGAGCGATTCCAGTTTTCTGATCAAACTGTTTATTGTAATACCAGCGATCAACTTATGTCCACCAATTTTTATACCATCATCTGTGCGCAAATTTATTATACCAACACTTAAAATCATTCACCAAAATAAACGAACAAGAAAACCCCCAAAACAACTACACAGAAATATCAGATATACATTTAATCAATGTAATTGATCATTCATTCATTTACATCTTTGCTACAGTGCAAGATCTTGAATTTTAAGTGTGTTAACTCACTTAACTACATATTTGCTCAATCTAGTGTGTCACACACACACACACACACACACACACACACACACACACACACCATCGACAGTCACTTCACAGACCCCCAGCTGCTGCTCTGCTGTAATTTATTATCCTTGCTGTACCCAGTGGAGTCATGAAATCAGCCTGGCCTTCGTAACACACACACACACACATGCACACACACATACACACACTCAGTCCATGAATCCTTTTTCAAACAGTCATCCCGGCTCGCTACCCGGCAGAGACCTCTTTGGCTTAATTAGTACAGGGTCCCCCGGGAGAGCACAACAGGACAAAATACACCGGACAGATGAAGGATGTGAAAGGTCTCCGGCTGTCAGAAACAAAAAAAACCCCACACACTGAGGAGAGGAGTTACTCTGATATAAAAAGTGAAGGACGCTGATGGTTTTTAATTTGTACTTCAAATTATGTTATCAATGATTATAAATGATTAAGACAGATCAATGAGACTATGGTCGAAATATTGGAAAACAGGCTCATCTGTCAAGTCAAATAACAATGTTGAAAATAAACGCAACGCGACTGTATTTTACACTATATATCTAGAATATTTTCACCACCTAACCTTGCTGTCAGATGGTCTTTTCCAGTAGGAAATCTTAGTTACATAAGCCAAATATCGTTCACTCTCTCTAAACCAGACTCCATTGACAAAATCACTCATTTTACCTCGCAGAACACACCACTTGCTGGTTGTAAAACTACTGATTTTGCCAATGGAGTCTGGTGGGACTGGCGAGAGCAATAGTTGGCTCATATAATTGTGGTTTCCTGTTGGAAAAGGCTGTCTGACGGCAAGTTAAAGTGATGACAATATTCTAAATATGGTGGACCTTTTTTTAAAGTGGCTAAAGTACGTTTTGCTGCTGACTCTGTGCACAGCCTCCTACACTGGTACCCCTCTGTGCTTCTCCAAACTGAGGCATGTCGACCGCCATCTACTGTAGGTAACACACTGACTATTGATAAGTACCTCATACAACCCCACTTCAAAAAAATCCAAATTATCCCTTTAATATGACCTTCCAGATATATACGCCAATGTATATGCTGTAGTTATTTGCTTCTGCATGCGTCCCTGATCCTTACTTGCCACAGCTCTTTTATCCTCCTCTCTCATATTTGCTTTTTGCATCATCTAATTCACCCCCCTCCTGCTCCTGTACCCAGAGGTCCTTGCCGTGTCCCAAAGCCACACAGGAGCACGTCCACACCGTTTTGTCAGCAACATGTACACTCTCTGAATATTTCATGATGGGACACAAACACGACCTTACAACAGCACACCATGAGGCTTTGTTACATCCATTCAAACCCATCCATCTTTCTTTCAAACACCACACATGCAGAACATCTACATAATTTACACAAATTCAATTGCTGTCATGCGTTTCCCAAATGTCGATTTGGGAAAGAGCCATGTTTTTAGATGGATCACAATCAAAGAAGCGAGCCAAGCCAAAGGGAGCTGCAGATTTTGCTCTACCACCAGAGTCGCAGGAAATTGTTCAAATTGAGATTTTAAAGGAGTAATATGTGCATCTAAAAATGAGTAGTACAGTCCAAATGGTGAGTTAGAGCTATAGACTGTATATTAAACAGGTTGAAATCCCATTTAATATACAGTCTATGGTTGAATTGAGTTGTTAACCCCCTGCCCCCTCAACTCGAGGAGGCTCAGACTGGCTGCAGCTTCACCAGAGGAGTGCAAGACGAGTACAACATTGTAATTTGACTCACTGCTCCAAAAATACACGCACTGGAGCTGGAGTTCAGTGACTGCCTGCTTTCCGCCTGCCAGACTCCATTAACATGTTGCTCAGTTTAACAGTTGTAAACACCTACACCTTCTACAAGATTATTGATGATTTCTTACGACTCATAAACAGACACTTACTCATTCGGCAAACATTTGTCATTAATTTGAACTCTAATTAAAGCAGAACAGGCAAACAATAACTATCAATGAAGAACAGTAGAACAGAAGAATCAGTTATGTTATTATTAATGTTTTATTAACGTACAAAGCTGGTTAACGGTTGCCTTAAGATATTAGGCAAAGACAGATTTGCATGGTTTGGCAGCATTTTGAAAAATAGAAAATGAAAATAAGGTTGTACGTAGGCTGTGTCAGAATAAACTGGCATATAACCGTTCGACTGGAGCAAAGCATAACCACGTTTATCATAGGTGCAGACATTAATCTGCAAGGAGAACAGACTGCTGCTGCTAGCACTGCTAACGTTAGCCACACAGCTCTGTGTAACCAATTTCCCTTACCTGCAGTGTTCATAATGCACACTGCAAAGCAGCACACATTTCAGTGATGTTTATAATTCGACTTGACTATCGTAGAACATGATTAACAGCTTCAAATATCTCTAAATATGCACTATTTTTGGACAATGTTTACCCTTTTCAATGAATAAACTGTGCTCAGTTTGAACTGTTTTCTGAGTTTTTTCTCACTTTTACCACTAGTTGATTAGTCTAAATTAAAATTTCTGTTTAATAGACGTTCGCCATTTGTAAGTTAGTTACAAATAGAAATTTTAAAGGTGGACACTGCAGTTCTATTGTTATTGTCTGAGAAGACAGTATTTCAACTGACATAAAGGAGAAGATTTCTCCTTTAAGATATAAATCATCAATGGAGTTTAGCTTGTGCACACATACAAATACATAGTTGTACACACACACATCTGTACTCTGGGAGGAATTGCACCATAATTATGCCTAAGGTAAAAAGGCGATTAATTTTTTAATGGAGTCAATGTTTTATTCATAGCACCTATCCAGTCTTGGATATGGCAGCGCACACAAAACCACTGCCAGAAAGAGAACACATGGAAAAAGTAGCTATTAGCTATTTCATACAGTAGACGAATTACACATCTCAGTAGCTTTGAACACAGTAACATTTTAGGGCTGAAACTGTACACATATAGATGCCGTAAATTATTTAACGAATATGTGTGCCATTTCCCCTCTGCTTTGTGGTTTGGGAATTTGATTTAAAAAAAAGAAAACACTGTGTGACGGAGAGTGAAAGACAGACAGAGAAAGGGACGACAGGAAGAGAGGGTGTTGTCTCCTGAGTGAGGCCAGTAAGACCGGTTATTCTGTCCTAGAAATCCATTTACTGTACGGATCACTCTGCCTAATCATCCACCCCACTGTGAGCGGAGTACTCTGCCCTACACAGGAGATACCGTAAAGCTGGAGCACATTAGGACTATCAAACATGAACTCCCGCTGATTCTCGCCCTCCGGTGTGTGATTAAGATTTCACTTGAACACTTTTGTTTGGGGAACGGGGCGGATATTAGAAAAGGAGGAAAAGGAAATGGAGGTCACGAATAGAAATTATGATGTATCACAGAAACGCATGATACAAGTTTTAGGCTGGAGCTGCTGCAGTGTCGGACCTATTACACTGATTAAAAAGCAATGCAGGGAAAATGACTAGCATTATTATATCATTATCATTAGACAATTAAAATACTAATTATATTATTCCAGAGTAGATAAAGAGGACAGAAAATTTTGCACTCTAAATTCAGACAGAGTTATTCTTCCAAATGAAGAACGTTAATGACAAGTGCCTCATATTACATTTAAAGGGAACTGACATTTATCTGCAAGTCCTTTGTTTCATCTGGAAGTGATGGAGCTTTGAGCTGGTGCTAAAAGTCAGGGTAACACTTTCTACGACCACATCTATAGTACATTATGGGACTATTCATAGTGAATTATAATGCATTCATGATGCTTTATGGCTACACTCATAAACACTAATGCTTTATGGTGCACTATATCAACAGTCATAAATGAATTATATTATAAATTATAGATTGAAGTGTCTTATGGATGCTCTTGACTAGTTATAAGGTGGACTGATGCCTCGTATAGTACATTATAAATACTCACCTGTATGTACCTCTACTATCAACTGTCGTAAGGACTCACAGTCACAGTGTCCTATAGTAGTTCATGCAGTATCATAGATTGTTGTTAGGTGTTAAGTAAGGTGAATTACACACTGATGCATCTATAATAATGCTTCCTCATAACATTTCATTGTTGGTGGTAAGATTATACAGAATAAAATATACGTTGTGCAAGCAGTTTCCTTGATCATTGGAATCATTATTAATCTTCAGATCTTCATTTGATAGTAGATTGATTCAATTTTACTGACTGATCAAAGTCTTAATGACCAATTAATCAATCATTGATTAATCATTATCATCCCTAATATATGCATGCATTTAACCCTTGCATTAGGAGTATAGGGTGGCCCCTGTGCACTGTGCCTTGGATCCAGTTTTAAGCCAGTGCCTTGGTCAGGTGTAGAATTGACCTAACATAAAGTGTAATGCATTTTCATGTATTTAAAAGAAGAGTTCTCATTTCCAAACTGTCTTCGTTTTGTCACTGCCCCACAGCAACTCGTGCAGCTGCGCACCCATTAGCAGCTAAAAGAAATGCACCGGGCTTTCGGGTGACTTCAAAATAAACCCATCCGCAGCCGTATACAATTCCCTGGGCTGTTGATAAAGACAGAGAAGTCCATACATGGAATTAGTTGGGTGGATTGATGGCTCAAACAAACACAGGACTTTCAAACAGGAGACCGAGGTTTGTGTAACAAGTGAAAAGTTGTTAAAAGTTCTAAGGCATGTAACTTTACGTGCGTCACGTGACTTTTGTCTTGTGACTTTTGTCATGTGACTTTTGTCTTCCAAGTTGCTTCAGTGGTATATGAGTTTCTTCATGTGACTCTCATCTTCTGAGTCACAGTGGCATCACTGCACATTGTAACCCCAAACATGATCTTATCCCAAACCTAACCAAGTAGTTTTATTGCCCAGGGCTACCCCAAGTGGTTTTTGTGCCGAAACATACACAAACTGTAAACTTCAGAGTGTTAACCACGTGTTAAAAAGACTTTCTGGCTGCGTCAGATACAGCTGCTAAAGGGTGCCTTGTGCTTAAGTATGAGACCGTGACAAAACGTTTGTAGAAGAACGGGTTGCTAAGGCAGTGAGATTTTACTTGTAATTCTCTGCATTTTGGCATCTTACATAATAATCACTTATGATGCAACATAAGTTCTTTGTCAAGCTCATGCAGGGTCTGCATCACCCTGTCAGGGTTTGTTTTCACAATAATGACCTGGTCACTGCACATTAGCCGACCTATTATACAGTTACACAGTTACTTGCCAAAAATATAAATAATTTGAGACAAAACACTAATTTACAAAATTATTTTATTGATTTAAACATGATTTTATTGCTCCTTCAGCATCTACGATCAAAACTGTGTCCATAGCAACGGTCTGCTATTCAGAAATAATAGACCTTAGAATGCAATAACTAACCAATCAGAATCAAGTATTTAACGAAGCTGTGTGATAAAATGTTTTATGACTGGTGATATAGTGCATCAGAAAACATTTTGTGTGTTTGAGTTTAGTCATCAAGCATTATGAATGCATTATAATTTACTATGAATGCCCCCATAACACTGTGTAGATGTGGTCTTCGTAGAAAGTGTAACAAAAGTCAGTTGGGTTTCCTAAATTTGCAGAACTTTGAATTACAGTTACCAGCGCTTTGGATAAGAAAATGGTTTTGGTGCACAAAATTAGGGAAAGAGCAAAGTTTGACATTTGTCTTTTCTTTCTTATATTGAATTATTTCAGCATCAAATCACAACTGTCAAAATAAATGACTCAAATTCACTTTCAAGGCCTCCAAATTCTATCGCATGTGAGGATATTTGCACAGCTCGCACCATTTTGCAAGCTGAATGTGAATAGCGTTACTATCAGACATCTGTAATCTATTTAAAAAAAAAAATCGGATTACTTTAAGCCGGTCACTCTCTAACCCTGCCAATACCTGCCATGCACCTCCACACTGCCTGCTCATCCTTTTTGTACACACTTAGAAACGCAGGACACCGCAGATTCCCTAATTTATCACTCTCTCCCAGCTGGACTTGAAGTGACAGATTTATTAGATAGCCATTTGGGGCTGCATGTAACGCTGCCAGTTGAGGGTCGGCGAGACTGACAGAGTCAAAGCTGTTTGATGACCTCGAGGTGATAATGACCGTACCGGAGAGAAGGACACAGAGGAGGACAGAGAGGGAGATAAAGGGACATGGGAGATGGTGTGGGCGGGTGAAGGAAAGAGGGCTGGATGGTCAGACGACTGGAAGAGTAGAAAGCAGCAGACTCTGTGAAGGGTTGTAGCTGAAAATAGTGTGATATACTTGACAGAAACTGGAAAAGATTAAGATTAAAACGGTTGTATTAGACAGAATGCTGTGCGTGCAGGGAATAGTGGCAATACTAAAGAGGAGGATTATTCAAAGGTACAGTTAGACATTTTGGGAAATACCCAGAACCATTTGCTTCTGAAGAGCCCTCTTTTGAATGTTTGAAGATAGGGTTCATCAAGGATTCTTTTCAAGACCAAGGGTTCTTTCACCTAAAGAACCATTTTTGGAAGAAAGAGTTCGTCAAGGATTACTGAAGAATCCTTAAAGACCTTTTGTCGATGGTTCTTTGTACCATAATATAAACGGGTTCTTGGAAGAAACCCCTTGGTGGTTTTCTGAGAAACCCCTTGGAATGTAAAGGGGTTCTTGGTAGAACCCCCGATGTGGGTTTTAAAATGATTATTGGTAGAACCCTCTGAGTGGGCTCTAAATAAACCCATTGGAATATAAAAGGGTTTGTGGTAGAACCCCCCTAAGAGGGTGGGTTCTTCCTAGCACCCTTAGACGGTGAAAAAGTTTTTTAAATAGAACCACAAAGAGAGGGTTCTATCATTCCAACCACTGAACCATAGAAGGGCTCTTCTAAAAAGGTTCTTGGCAGAACCCCTTGGGTGGGTTCTAAATAAAAGCCTTGCAATGTAAAGGGATTTGTGGTAGAACCTCTTGGGTGGGTTCTTCTTAGCACCTTTAGAAGGTGGAAAGGTTGCACATAGAACCCCTAGAGAGGGCTGTATCATTCCAACCATGGACCATAGAAGAAGTTCTGGGTAGAACTCTCTGAAAGGGTTCTAAGATGAACCAAACCAAATATTTTTGTATTTTAAAAAGAAGTTAATATAGGCTAAGCTGTAGTTTATGCACACCCGAGGGTAAAAAAAGGCTAAATGTAGTGAGCGCAAATGGATGATTTAATATTCAATAGTTTTGACCTAACTGAATCTAACTGACATTAATATTACAACAAAAACATAGAGTTCTAACTCTTCAAATGTTAATTTATTTTTTCAAACACATGAAAAACTTTGGAAATATACTTTGGCTTTTATAGAGCATTTTGCCTTGCAATTCAAAATAAATGCTTTCAAATAATCTGTTCAATCAGAATTAATTGTGGCTGTTATTTATTGGCTATAATTTATCAGAATAATATAAATAATATAAATTCCCATTATTGGTCCATGATG
This sequence comes from Lutjanus campechanus, assembly GCA_027495735.1. Classification (NCBI taxonomy): domain Eukaryota; kingdom Metazoa; phylum Chordata; class Actinopteri; order Lutjaniformes; family Lutjanidae; genus Lutjanus; species Lutjanus campechanus. The sequence goes on from JAJHUR010106036.1 coordinate 10,678, forward strand.
GTCCTGATATGTATCATTCCTAGTTATAAGCATCATAGAAATAGAACTTGACATAAGAAATCCATATGTAAAAAATTGGGTTGACCAGGAAAAAGGGATACTATGAACAATAAAACAACAAAACAGCTGAAATTATGCCATATCCTCCCGTTTCATTTCTACAATTATAGTGAAAGAGCATGTGATCAAAAGGCTAGAGCCAAGGATGCTCTTTTTCTGATGCATTCCCATCGTTTCCAGGGAGGGGGGCGGGGGTTGGGCATCTCAGTTTTCTCACGACCTGATACCGGCTGCATCGTGAAAGGACAGGACCGTGCTGCTGCTGCTGCTGGGAGGATTTTATTTTTTATTTTTTCATCAATCCCGACCTCAGTGGGCAGTACTTAAGGATAGCAGGTGTGTATCATTGGTGCATGGCCGTTGAGTGTTGTAGAAATGGGGCGAGGCTGCCGGTTAACCAGCCAATCGCATATCGAGGTGTGGCTCTCAGTGGGCGGGGCCACAGGAGAGGGGGCGGTGCTAGAAGCGGAAGTGTGTCTCGGCTGATCTCTCGCTGTCATTCGGCCACGGTCGGTTCCAGGAGAGAGGGGCAGCCAAGAAGCACACAGGAATCGGCTGGCTCTGGAGGATAAGACAGTTAGCGAGAAAATATACTGAAATCAAAACGAACAATGAAACCGATCGAGTAAGGCTTTGTGAGAGAACCGCGGCCGAATATATTTCACACATTGCCACGTTAACAAAAGCTGTTTGAGCATACAGTCCAGATTAGAGGCAGCAGATAGAGAGCTGTGTCATTGAGCAGGCAGGACACGTCAGGAGAAGGGAGAAAAAAAAAAAGCTGACCGACTGCACTGTACGAGTCAGCTATCAAATCGCCTCTGAAAAGCTTTGCCTGACGTGCTGTTTTTTTTTCAAGGACACCACCTTGCTCTCAACCCGAGGGAAGGATCTCGTCAAAGACATCGCCGAGGTCGAAGGTGGTGATCAGAAGGTGAAAAGAAATTTTACTCGCCTAAATTCAAGCTGTCCAGCTAGCTAGCATTTGTGCTATCGGTTAGCTATTTTTTTCCTAGGATGGCGATGAAACGACCCGCCCTACTCCACCTCCGATTGGCTAGTGTCCATTGCCTTCTTTGTGTGGGTTGGCTAGGTGTATCGGGGTAAACCAATCAGATGCAGAGTAGGGCGGGTCTTTCCTTCGCCATTCTAGGAAAAAGATTGCTAACGTTAATAGCTAGCTAGCTAACGTTAGCAACGAATGGAAATGTTAGCTGACCAGCTAACATGTCTAGTTGATTTAAACCGCTTGACTGTCGACTATTACCTTAATTGTAAAAATGTAATAATTAATAATGATGTGTGACACTATTCATTGGGTGCCGCTCGATAAAAGTAAAGTGTTTGACATATTTCTTATACATTTTGAGCCTGGACTCTCCATAGACTCCTGACAGCTGTCAAACAAGGTCGAGTGTTTTTTTCCCCTTAACATTATGTCGGTTTACTGCCAATATAGTCTACATTTATTGATATGTTATACTACTGTCTTCTCTTTAAGGTTACACTGCCGGTTAAATAATTGTCAGTCAGTTGGTTTGCGTTAGGAAAACCGTCTCCAAATGGAAATTGTGTCGGCTCGACACAGCAGTGCTTCCAGCTATATTGGTAGCTGCCAGCAGCTCAGCTGTAGACTTACAAGCTGGCAACGTCACGGGGTTATAATTAGCTAAAGATGTAACGTTAACTGGTTGGCTTTTTTCAACTGCCCAGAGTAATAAGGGTAGATTGTTCTGCGCAAGAATGAGCTCATTCATGACAATGTTGTGTGATTATCATATGTCTGGGAATTCTCTGAGGGAGCAAAACAGACTCAACCGTACTTGACAACCTCGAGACCTCAAAATGGGGAGAATTTCGAAATCAAAGCGGGGGGTGTGGGGAATTTGGGTTGCATAGACTTTGTTTCCTGTAATCTGGTGACCTTTTAAAGAATGAAAACAACAAAATAAAGTAGGCAGATAGGCCTACCTATATTTGTCATATGTTAGCTGAAGAACACAATGGGACCACAACATTTAGCATTACCTAGTCATATTTCAAATTTGATTATGAAAACAGAAAATGAATATTTTACAAATGTTGTTCTCGGGTATGTTAGTCAGGGTATGTTAGTTAGGCTGCTCTTAGGAGAAATATGGCCCTTTAAAATTTTATGTAAAGCACGCATTGATCTTTCAGACACATGAAATTTCTTTCTTTAAGTATTTCTATCTCTTAGCACTCTCCATGTCTCTCTCATACTGTCATTCACTGAGGAGGACAAATTAAGAGAACTGGATATGGTGGGCACAAGCAGCTTTCTTTTGCATCTTGTGCAGCTGTGTTGTTGTGAGTTGCACAGTCTTTGGTCCTCTACAAGCCGTACAGCACCAGAAACGGGTTGTGATGATGAAAATGAAAAAAAAAAGGCGTGTAAATTTGTCATAAATCAGGATAAATGCGAGAGAATTCTGACCTTGGGAGAAAATCGGGAAAGGGCAATGACAAATGGCAGTCTTTTGGAAAAATTGTGAGGGTTGGCGAGTATGGAAGCAACAGAAAAAAAGGTCTTTTATGTCACTAGAAAATGTCTGTGGCCATCACCTTGTTGTCTCTAAATCCCTTGATCTATAGTGGAATGAGAGAGCCTGACTGCTAACTCAGTGCATGCCATCCTCTGTGCTCTTCTCTCAATAGGACCAAACGATCACGGGATAGCATTTGTGTGTGGGGGGAGAAAACAAATGGGGGATTACGGGTTTGGAGTCCTAGTTCAAAACAACACTGGCAACAAGTCTGCATTCCCGGTCCGAATCCACCCGCATCTGCAGCCCCCACACCACCACCAAAATGTGTCGCAGAGCCCTGCTGCTTTCATAAACAGCACCACAGCCGCAGGGAATGGCACCACGGGAGGCTCTCCCTGGCTCTTCCCTGCCTCCGCCACCCACAACAGCGTGCAAGACGAAATCCTTGGGGGCCCAGAGAAGCCCAAAGCACAGCAGCAACAGGAAATGCAAGAAACGCAAGAAAAGCAGCAGCAGTTGTCCCCTGGGAGTCACCAGGAGGGTGGAAGTGGTGGTGGGATCATTTCAGAACTGGAAAAAGCCCGGTCAGAGGAAGCCAAGACAGACAGCAGCGTGTCTGAAGGAAGTAACGGAAAGGAGAAGCAGTTACGTCTTGAGTCTCCTGTCCTGACGGGCTTTGATTACCAAGAGACGTCTGGTCTTGGGGGGACTGGCCCGGTCCAGTCTAGTACAACCTCATCATCGCTTACTGGCTTCAACAACTGGTCAGCTGCCATCCCGCCGGCACCATCAACCATCATTAATGAGGATGTCAGTTTCTTCAACCCGGCTTCTGCCAACAATGGACCCCTGCTGTTCCAGAACTTCTCGCACCATGTCAGTCCAGGGTTTGGTGGGAACTTTTCCCCCCAGATCGGACCGGCGGCGGCCTTGTCCCAGCACCACCCAGCTCCCCCGCCACACCCCCACTTCCAACACCCCCACAACCAACACCAGCAGCATCGGCGCTCCCCAGCCTCTCCACACCCTCCACCGCCCTTCCCGCACAGGAATCCGGCTTTCAGCCAGTTGCCGCATTTGTCCAACAGCCTGAACAAGCCCCCGTCCCCCTGGGGTCCAGCAAGCTACCAGAGCCCCTCTCCCTCCCCCGGCTCCTCCACCTCCTGGAGTCCCGGAGGAGGATATGGTAGTGGTGGCGGTGGCTGGGGAGGGTCTCAGGGCAGAGATTATCGCCGAGGGCTGAACGGCGGGATGACCCCCATCAACTCCATCTCGCCGCTAAAGAAGACCTTCCCTAACAACCACGTGGCATCCCAGAAGTACCCTCGAAACAGTCCCGCAGGCTTCAACCCCAAGTCCTGGATGGATGATGGAGTCGGCCGCAGTGATAACATCTTCCCCTTTCAGGTCAGTTTGCCTATGATTTAGCAATAATTCTAGCATACTGTTTCTTTTATGAACTAACACACATACGCTGTCTTTTCTTGAGTGTGTAGTATTTTTCAGCAGTGGCCGCTCGCTGCCTGAATGATTAGAATTCAGTGTGTCATTTATGTTAGCTGTTAGTTTTATTGCACTATGTGGTATAGCTGCTATTTTTAGACATGGGGGGAGGGCATGGATTTACATGATGCATTTGTTACCGTGTTAGCTTAGGAATCAGTCGTCGGCTTCTGTACTTCTTCCACAGCTGTATGTCCCTGATGATGACTAATGTGGCTCTGTCACTGCAGTGGTGTGTGCCACATATACGAGCTGGGGGACTGGAGAGGGAGGGGTGGGGTATGGGGAGCGGGGGAGGCATCATGGATGGAGAGAGAGGGATGGGGAGAAGGATATGGAAGCGGGAGAAACAGGGGAAAGCGCTAGAGGATGCAAGGAGAACGATTGTGGGAATCGATGACCAAGATTGACAAAGACAGAGATACAAGACAAATCTTCAAATCGAGATACACTGGTGAACAAGAACACATCACCATGGGATTTATTTTATTCCAGGCAGAAATTTAAAAAAAGGAGGTAATACTGTAGATTGATGGCCTGAGCCTAATGCCTAATGATTTTTCAGGATTACCGCTTTATTAATCACCCAGGTCATTGCTGCCACAGCCTAGCAACTCGTTTTCAAAATGCCAGCCCATTCATAGTGTAATTTTGATAGCTTGGTCCACGCACAATGAAGATGGCTCGAATAATTGTATTATCACATGTAGAAAACAGCCGATAGGATTGATGGAAAGAGGTAACAGGAGCATGGAGATAAATTCATTTTATTGATCTACCTCATGATTGATTGTGTCAGTCGCTACAGGGAGGCGGGGGTGAAGAGGGGAAGGTTGCTATAGGTCCAGCTGGGCCTGATGACTTGATGAAAGATTTCTTAAAGTGGGGTACACATCCTTGGCCTTCTTACTTTTGGACAGCTTTCTTTCTGCTCTGTCAAATTAACTTATGGTCAGTCATAAGTATTTTGTTGCCATTGGTTCGCAGTGTCATCTTGGATGGAATAGATGCCATTAAATTTTCTGAATGATTGCTTGCCTTTGTTGTTTCAGCAGTCTGTCAATAGCCCAGCAGCATTACTAATTAGCTTTAGAGACCACCAGTGAAGGACTGCTTCATTTCTTGGCCATGTCAAAGTCATAAACTCTATTTTCATTCAGAGGTTCTTAACAGAGGTTCAATTCTGTAATATAGTGACTTTAATAAGTCATAAATTGACCGTAATATTTCAGCCGAGATAAAGGAAACATGCTGAGTTGAAATACTCGCTACTCTGACAACAACGCTAGAGCTGCGGTGTCCTGCTTTGACCTGTTTCACATTAATTAGAGTTCAAATTAATGTCCAGTGTTTGCTGTATTGAGTTAGTGTCTGTTTATGAGTTGTAAAAAAAATCATTAATAATCTTTTAAAAGGAGAAGACTAGCAATATGTTAATGAAGGCAGGCAGCGACTGAAGTCCAACTCCAGAATGTATTTTCAGAGCAGTGGATCTTTTAATTTCAGGATAACAGGCTTAGCTTTACACTGAAAGACAAAAAAACAGCTGATCAATTTAGTGTAGGACTCACTGTAGCTTGTTATTGTCATATTCTGATGTTGCGCTTGTCTTGCACTCCTGCAGTGTTCCTGCAGCCAGCCTGTGCTGAGGTGCCAGGGGGGAACTCACTCAAACCATAGATTGTATATTAAATAAGATTTCAACCTATTTAATATACAGTCTTTGGCAGCTAGTTCCAGCTAGCTATTTGAACTGCAATACTCAGTTGTTACATATTGCTCCTTAAAGGAATGAACTAAAATCCTCCAAACAAGAAAATGACCTCAATTTAAAAAGTGATCCTCGCTGTGACCTTGCCAGGTATTTCCTCATCTCCATGTGCAATTAATGACTCACAGTGAACCACAGGCCAAACAGTAAGGACGTTGTTCTGACATGTCTTGACATGTGTTGGGTATTTTTTGCTGAATAAGTAGCAAAGCATACCTCTGAGCAGCTATTTACCATTAGCTAACAGCCTAATTGCTGGAGGTAGTCACGGGGTCAGGTTCATATCTGACCTGTTCTAAATCATTAGGGCCTATTATGCTTCATTCTTTATAATTCATATTTTGGAGTCATATTGTAAAATCAACTCCTACAACAGCATGCATATAATTCAATACGATAATTAAATAAAAATATCACAGCTCACTTAGCAACCCTAAATGGTGTCAGATTCTATATAAAAAGGGTAAAGATGGAACTAGCACCCATCTCTGTTGGCAGATTCGCTTTCACCTGACCTGTGATTCTGCATCCATTTTGAGCAGAAGAGAGTCGCCTCTGTTACAGATTTAAGCTAAAGCTAGCAGTGTTGTAGCTGCAGTATGTTCTGCCTTGTGGATGAATCACATCAGCCAAAGTAACATTGTCCTCCTGCCCTCTTCATACTGCAAGGGCAGGTGGAGGATGGAGGCATGGAATGACCTTACTGTGAGAGAGTGTGTGTGTGTGTGACTGATTATCTAAGTATAACCCAGTTACAAAGAACAAGGAATTAATAACATAGGTCTAGATAGATACTAGATCTTGTCTTAGACTTTGGATATCATTATATTGCGATCTGGCACAAGCAATGTCATTTTCTGGTTTTAAAGGCTGAATTGCAGTAAAACAATATAATTTTCTGAATTGATCTGACTGTTCTGTTCTGTTATTTCTCTGCTTATATCCATTATTATATCCACATTATTGATGATTATTTGTTAAAAAAAATCTGATTGTGTTAATATTTGGTAAAAGCACCAATTGTCATCCTTACAATATTGATAAATATCAATATCAAGGTATTTAGTCAAAAAAAAATATTATACAGTGATATTTGTATACATACATATTGAGGTATTTGTTAAGATATTGTGTACAGTGATATTTGATTTTGTCCATATAGCCCAGTTCTAGTCTGGATCAGAAAATACTCCTCACTTAGAGCTGCTAAATGCAGATCTGCATCATTTTGCCGATATTGACATTTTCCAATGACATCTGGATTAATTTTCACTTCTAAATATTGCCTCATGTTGTGTAATGCAAGTGCTCGGAAGCATTCACCACATACGCTGTGGAAATTAGGGTTAGGCCTAACTAAGGTGTTTGTTTCCTGCTCATGAACCATATATCTTGTGTTTTTGTGAGCAGAGTTGATGGCATTGTTCCACCCCCTGTAATTGAATTGGAAAATGTGTCATTTTGGTGTGAGCATATAGATCATGTTGCAGCGTTGAAGCTGTCACTATAGAAACTGCTGTTGAATTATTACACAGGCAACCAAGTGTCAAGTTTATTCATCAGAGGCCCCTTCAGTGTAGTTCAGTCTTAAGGATCTGTGGGCCATTAGGCTATTGTCTTTTCATTCACTTCCATTTTATTACCTTTGCTGAAGAATTACTCTAACCTAAACAAAAAACAAACAATGGCTTTAAAAAAAAACTGCACTTAAAATGTTGCTTGTCGCGATCATGCACTGTTCACATGACTGATGACACATGTTGCCTTACACAAGGTGCCCCCAGGTTTAGTAATTGACATACCGTAGGTCCTGTAACTCTGAACTAAATAGACCCCATGAGGAACTGTTGTCACACTGTTTCAATATAGGCTTTCTCCAACTGCCTCACATAGTTTACATTTTAGCACTGACACAACAGATGAAGGATCAGTGGCTTTTGCCTGTGTACAATCAGAGTTAGTTTGTTACACTTTCATTTTCTTATTACCCTTATGGTACAGATGTGATTGTAAAACAATAACTCTACAGAGACAAAACCGGTAGTTGACTCCCATATTGTAGAAGGTTAAGATTTGTAGTTAGATGCTGTTCACAGCGGATAGGAACACACATTAAAACAGCAGTATGCCACTAGTTGGGTTTGTTATAACAGCTAGCTGCAAAGGCAAAGATCCTTCGCTCTGCCCACTTTTCACTTTCAGAGTTTGGCACTTTCTTGTGATGGCCTAGGGCCATGACGTTCATTTGTGTATATGAGCAAATGTGAAGATGCAATTTGAGAGCAAGGCTACATGCCATTTGGTGGATATTTTATCCAAAGTGGTGCACAGCACCATGGAACACAGAGGGAGAAAATGTTCCAGTACTGTGGCTGTTGCTGCAGCAGGCAAGGCCTCTGCTGTATTAGAGCAGCTTTAGTATTTGAGATGGGCTCCAGGCCAGGCACAATGCTGCTAACTGCTAGTACATTGGTCAGCTAGTAACTAGTATCAGACCAGAAGTTTGTACTTTTGTACTGGGAAAGTCTTGCTTGCCTTCCCTTTTCATTTCCTTTCCTTTCCTTCCATCCATCCATCCATCCATCCATCCATCCATCCATCCATCCATCCATCCATCCATCCATCAGCTATACACATTTAACCTTGAGGATCATGGCGGGACTGCAGCCAGTCCCAGCTCTGACAAGAGGCGGGTACACCCTGGATGGTTTTCCTGTCAATCAGAGGGCTAAAGCGTAAGCCCCTTTAATACAGCCTGTGTGAATGTTATTCCGCCTGTCTGTTCTGTATACAACAGGTAGTTAACAGAACCAAATACTGGCGCTCACCTGGTAGAGCGTGCTCCCCTTGTACTGAGGCTGAGTCCTCTGCAGCAGCCTGGGTTTTGATGCCAACCTGTGACCCTCTCTCTGTCCCCCCCTTTACTGTGTCCCTAAAGCTGCTGCTCTGTCCAATAAAGGCTAAAAAGCTCCTCCAAAAATCTGTCTGTGTAAAATAGGGGAGGCAGCAGCACGAGACCCAGCATGCAAGTTACACATCACATAGGGCTGTGATGATTATCGCAGTCATGTAATGTCTACCATCACCGTCAAGCTCATATTGAGATCAGCGCATTAATCTACACACAAGTTAGGAACACAGCCTCTGATTGGTCAACTGACTCAACCCAAGGCATCTTGGGAATGCCAATGGGTGGCTAACAACATGCTAATAACAACAGCAACTGTTTTCAACATGGAAAAATGGATAAGTAACTACAGAAGAAATTAGGCATTGGATTTATCATTTTGTATTTATTTTGCCACATCTCCAAAAAGATGCTGCTGTTGAAGGCTGGATTACAAAGCTTTGTTGTAAAGGTACAATGCTTGTGCTAGCATTGGCTAAATGTTAACCTTTCCTGCTCTGCTTACTTTGGGGCTAAACACATTCTCTTTTCCAGCAGTTGGGAAATAACAGACAAGACTTTACTCGGTCTTGAGAACTGATTTGCTGTAACCTGAACTGTATATTTACTGCCAGATTGACAACTTGCTCCGCTATGAGCAGCACCATTAGTCTGCCGCTCTCCTCCGCTGCAAACACTTTCATACTTTCCAATTCCCTTTAGATGCTATGCTACTCTTACGAAAGTATGCTTTAATAAAGTCCAATAAAACATGATTATTAAGGCAGTCGTGGTAAACCATCCTGCTGTGCAAAAATGTTGCTTTTTCACCATAAGAGAAAACTTGTCAGCTTCTTTTGCTTTCAGAACGCCAGCCTGCTGTCTAAAATCAGATACTGGGGTAGAATTATGCTGGTGTTGTTTGGTTCAGTGTAAAAATAAAACAAAGCCAGCATAATATTGGTTCTGCTTTATGGCAGTATTTCAGGACAGACAACCATTCACACCCACGTTCACACCTACTGTTTGGGCAATTTAGACTGGCCAATTAACCTAACCTGCATGTCTTTGGACTGTGGGAGGAAACCGGAGGCAAGGCAAGGCAGCTTTATTTATAGAGCACATTTCATTACAGAGAAACTCAATGAGCTTTACATTTAAAAAAAAAAGACCTAAAAACTTTAAGCATATTCAACTCAGTGACATAACAAACACCCAGAGGAATCCCATGCAAATTCTTTCTTTTATTGTTTCCTACTTCCTCACCTGTGGAATTCAAGGTCAGAGGCCTGCTGCTGTGTCAGGTGTACTGGGCTGATAAGGATTGGTAAATTTGGCCAGTGACCTGCAGGGCCTGAAGGCAAGTTGTAAGCCAGGACAGGATATTGTCTCAGTAAGCTACTTGGGTAACTGTTGGTTACAGCTCCCTTGTCTCTGTTTGTGTAGCTTAGATATACTGCAGCCTTTTACAGTGCTGTTATTTGAAGGTAGGTTATTAAACCTCCTCTTCGGGCCTGGAGTGGAAACAAACTTTGAGCACCTATTGTCTGACTGCTGGCTCTGGTCAACATCTGATTGTTTGAAATGTCACCTAATCAGACAGGCCTTTAAGCGAGTATCAGTTGGAAACCTGAGGAAATCATGGAGTGAAAGTCAGTATATCTGTTTGGCGTGAGACTTCCATGGTGAGGACAGGGATCACGTCGAGGCAGACATGTTTACTTTGAAGGAGGAAGCTTCATTCTTTTCAGGTAGCTTTGCTTGCCATGCTCATGATGTGTGCATGCAAACAAACACTCTGAGCCATTAAGCTGTCGAAGCCTGAGGTTTCAGCCATTACCCCTGGTCCTTGTGACATTGGTGTTAAATGAGAGAAAGGTTTTTTTAGACTAATGAGCGGCCTGAGCTGTGCTGGCAAGCACATAACTCTGCTGCTCATACAGCCTCATTGTGCCCTTCTCACACCCTTGACAGACGCTCTGAAACAGGAAGAAAGAGAGCTTGTGTGCATGTGTGTGTATGTGCACATACCCATGAGTGCATGAGCCCTAATTAGTCCCTGGCCTATGTCTTCTGCACATGTGTCTTAACAAAGGGAGAAGACAAAGCGGAGTCTATGTGGAAGTGTCATATTGTATTTAGCCTAGCTCATTGCATACAATAAAGGAGTCAGTTCAGTCTAATCCCCTAAGCGGTGCAAATACTGCCTACTGGAACCCGTGCCTCTGTCTCTCCTGTTACACCCCAAGTGCACTTATATATATATATATATATACACACACACACACACACCATTCAGCCAACACTGGGTAATAGGTTGTTTTTGACAGTTGGGGGTATTTAATGTCATAGCTAGTCTTTGAAACACTTTGACCAGGAAGAAACGTAATCACAAGCATCAAAAGCTCAACCTGCTTCCCTTTCCTGCCCTCCTTTCTTCTCTTTTTTACTTTGCCCTACCTCACTATTCGCCTTCCCACTCTCCATCATCTCCTTTCTTTCATCTGCCATTTTCCCTTTCCCTTCTTTGCTCGGGCTTCCTCTCTCTGCCTGTTGTCTCACGGATGTGATTCGAAGCACAAAAAATACGGTGGGAAAAAGGACAGCCATTCCACCAATGAGTGTAAAATGGATGTCGAAGTAATCTCCAGCTTTTTAAAAGCATGAAAACCCATATAGCACCCATATAGCCTAATGCCCCTTCCCTTGTTACTTTCTCCACTCCTTCACCCTCCCTCAACTTCCATTTTTCATTAACGGGCAGGTGACATGGAAGATTAATGTCTGAATTAATCACCCAGAGCATGCTGTATTTAATCATTCTTTACATCCCTACTTGTCATCAGAATCTGATGAAGGTTGCCCTATCTGTCTTGTGGTGCTTTAGATTAAAACCTGTTTAGAGATGAGAGGCTGTTGCAGGCAATCTGGTCCATTTCGTTATTTAAAAGGTTTTGATTTTGTGAAATAAGCAGGCTGGGGGACTGTTGTAGGTGTAGCCCTGGCTTAAAGGCAGAGTGAGTGGGATTTTCCAAAAAAACAATGTATAGACTCATACGAAAATAATCCCTTTCATCACTTATGACCCACTTGTGTGTGTGCGGTGGTGTGTGTACTGCAGAGACCCTGCCCTCTGCCTGTATCTATTTTGCTGTGTTCGGGATGTTTCTGAATGTCAGCCTTTGAGCAGTGGGTGTGAAGCCCCCAGCAAATAACAGCCCGCAGGGTGTGAGGGCGGGAACAGGGGTAGGTGCTAACATTTTTAAGCACTGACCCCACTGGCCACCAAGCGCCTAAATTTGGCGGCAAATGTACCTTTTTTGGCGGCTTAACTGCAAACTGACAGAAAAATAATGCAGAAAAGTCAATTTAACACAACTTAACACAGCCTCCCTAAACTACAACACTTGTGTTGTCCACTTTTTCCATGAAATGTTATGTGTCGTTTCCTGAAGGCATAGTTTCCAATGAAAAACAAGCTCGACCTCTCAGCTAGTTGAAGAATCTGGCGGTACACACCGCAGTTTGTTACATCATTTGTTACACTTAATGAAAAATATTAATATTAAGTCCTCAAATGTCTTGTTTTGTCCATAATCTAAAGATATTCAGTTTACTGTCAGAGATTACTAAAGAAACCAGTAAATTCAAAAATTAAATAAATGAGTAAATTCAAAGTTAAGTAGCTGAAATTAGAGATTGTTAACTTTTTTCCCCCCGAAAAAATGATTTAAACCAGTTAATCGACTATGAAAAAAGTTGGTGATTCATTTCATGGTTGACAGATGATGGAATAAACGATAAATTGTTGCAGTTCCACTTTGGATTGATCAGAATGTTTGACTGAAAAACAACAATAAATAAATCTACAGGCCATTTCTATTTAATCTAATAAGCCCAATTCTGAGTTCCATGCCTCAAAAATAACGCAGGATGATTCCATCAATCAAATTTGTTTGATGTGTGCACAGTGTCTGATCCACTGAGCACATGCTGCCTTTTGATGATTTCAAATTTGATGATGCATTCACTACCAGCGTAATCCTGGTACATGTCGATCAGTTCAGTACATATTTGTTGATTCAGGGTCAAACATTCAGAGATGGCGACAAGACTCGGTAGAGGCCACGCAGCTTAATGCAAATCAATCCATCATGCTGGCTTTTTTTTTTTGTGACAGTCATGCCTTTAGCTCCTTTTAGCTTTAACCAGACTGCATCATGATTATATTGTTTATGTTTATCCAGGTACAGTGGGCTACATTTCACTGTTGCCTGCATATAATAAAATATGTCATGCCTTGCCGTCTGTGTTTATACCTATGGCCTTGGGTTAGCGTGGGCAAGCTTTTATAGATACACATGACGTGTACTGCACTGTAAATTGTGTGTGTCTTGCTTGCAGCTAATCTGTGTGTGTCTCTCTGGATATGACAAGTGACCATGACTGTGTGTGCATCTGTGCACGCCCTGCAATCTGTCAGGGATGAGTACTTTGCTGGTCAGCTGGCCAGTTGTTGAGAGAGAAGGATGCACGAATCTGATGATTAATCACTGACTGCACCTCTCCTGGCTAAATGCTTAGCAACCGCAGAGCACCGTCCATGTCCTCGTGTCCACTATACTGAGTCCATCTTGACCACAAAATGAATTCCCATTCTCCTGAAACAATATAATAGGATTATCCTGCAATACTACAGCCAAAATATAATTGTACCAAGGAGATGGCACAATAAAGAATAATGACAAACAATGAAGGCATTACATTTTTGAAGCACACGAGCAAGAAGAGCTTCTGCTTCTACTTGGTAATCATAGTATAGGCTAATACAGACATACCATAAACCTGATAAATGCAGAAGATCCCAGAAATACTTCACTTTTCTGCTGCTTATCTCTGTATGCCTGCCTATGCTAGTATATATTCACTTGTGGTGTAGACCTCACACAGTAAATAGTCCCTCACTTGTTTCTGCCTCCTCCGTCTTTGAATATTTGGTTTATTTGACCTCGAGCAGTAGCCTAAGTCCACATAAGATACTGAGGCGGATATGAGAAAATAGTCGACGTACTCTGGCCTATATCCCTGTGTTGATATTTGTTTTTAGGGAGAGAGTCGGCACTGGGTGTGTTCTTCTTACCATGTCATCTCATCAGTCAATGTGGGAAATCTACACCAGCCAGAATGCTGGTAAGATTTTGGCTACAGCTGGGAAGTTTGGCTGTTTTACCAGCCAGCGTGGCAGACATCCAACCATGCTCTTTGGCTGATCAGATAGTAAAAGTAGCTATTGAATTTTGGGAGCCGCTGCAGACACCAGACAGTAGATGAAAAAGCGAGTTGCCCGCCTGGCTGACCCGTGGTCATATGGTTCACTGACGCAGGTCTGTTTTCCTGAACCCCTGAAGCATTTGACCCCTGTGGAGTTCATGGTGTAACGTAGTATGCTTTGAGCTTCTCTTCCCAAGGTGGTTTTGCTTTCAGACTATTTTCCACAGACGCTGGCCTCCAGTTTGACCTGGTTACTGGATAAATACTGGAGAGGGTGGGTATAGAGGCATTTGTTTAAAAGACAAAGTGGTGAATGGAAAGAGTGGCTGATGATACAAATAGGTTACTTACAGGTTGACAGACATGTTGGGTAATTCTTGTTGTGCAAGTCCTGTCCATTATCAGTCAAGTTGAGGGCAGAGCTGGTCACGTGTTGTTGATGTCAGGAAGTTTTTCAGACCTTTCAGGAGAGGTGAATTTGACATAAAGCTGCACATTCAGTTGTAGATTTTCTTTAAACCTCTCACAGCTTCCATTAATTGACAGGCTTTCAAACAATGTCATGCTTTACTTCTGTTATTTAATATTAATGTTCCATTTTTAACAACCAGCCCACAATTGTTACTTTTTTTAACTTTCATTTTGCTTGAGACAGGCATGATTTCAAGTCAGATAACTTCCATCTCTTTTCAATCAGACCTCAGTGTCAACTGTTGCTTCACCTGAGTGCATGAATGCACCACTTGCTGGGCTGACACTGGTCTTTACTTCTGATTTTTAAACATGGCAGCTGGTCACATTTACCAAATCACAACCTCAGTTTCAAAAGAGTTTGGACAGAAAATAACAGAAAAAAACAGAAAATACTGTAGTCAATTGAATACAGTACAAGGATGGGATCTTTTATGTTCAAATTGATAAGTGTAATTGTTTTTTATACACTCAACTCTGAATTTGTTGCCTGCAGCACCCTTCAAACAATTTGGCTGGGAAAGATGTTGAATGCTCAAAAATCACTTGTTTGGAACATTCCACAGGTTAACAGGTTAACTGGTAACAGCTGACAGTGTCATGATTGGTTATTAAAGGGACATCCTTGAAAGGCTCAGTTGTTCACAAGTATGGATGGGGTGAACTTCACCACTGGGAAAAACTGCATGGGAAAATAGTCCAGCAGTTTGAGAACAACATTTCACAACAAACACTTGCAAGGAGGTCACCATCTACAATCTATAATATCATTAAAAAGTCACAGAATCTGGAGAAATCTGTGTGCGTAAGGGGCCAGGCAGAAAACCAACACTGGAATGTCTGCGACCTTAGACCCGTCAGGTGGCACTGCATTAAAAACTGCATTAAAAACCCACATAAATGTATGAAGGAAACTACATAGGCTACTAAAAATTGTTATTTGTAAACATAGTTTGTTGTTGCATCTACAAATGCAAGTCAAGACTCTAGCTTGCAAAGATAAAGACATATATCAACAACATCCAAACGCTGCAGACTTCTCTGGGTCCAAGATCATCTGAGATGGACTGATGCAAAGTGGAAAATTGTGCTGTGGTGGGACGAGTCCACATTTGTTTCCGTCATGTTGTGACCTCATGGCTAAAGAGGAGAAGGACCAACCAGATTATTACCAGCGCTAACTTCAAACACCCACATCTGTGATGGTATGGAGGTGTGTTAGTGCCCATGGCACCTATGAACCTATGAACATATGCTGCCATCCAGACAATGTCTTTTTCGAGGATGTCCCTGCTTATTTCATCAAAACAATGCAAAGACATATTTTGCATGTCTTACAACAGCGTGGCTTTGTGGTTTGGGTATTAGACTGGCCTTCCTGCAGTTCAGACCTGTCTCCCATTGAAAATATGTGGTGCATTATGAACTGCAAAAAATGACAACAGAGATCCTGGACTGTTGAACACTTGAAGTCATGTATCAAGCACTTTGAAAACTTCGACATTTAGTGGTGTTAGTCCGCTTACACTTACTGAGTGTTGTTAAAAGAAAAGGTGATGTATCAGACTGGTAAACGTGCCACTGTCCCAACTTTTTGGAACAGACATCAAATTTCACATGAGTGTATATTTACAAAAAAACAATAAAGTTAATCAGTTTTAACATGAAATATCTTTTCTTCGTACTATGTTCATTTGAATATAGCTTGAAACGTTTTTGCAAATCATCGCGTTCTGTTTTGCTTTAACCAGTGTTGGCTTTTTTTGCAGTTTGGGTCGTAGGTTGCTAAATAAAGTTTAGAAGCTTTTGCAGCATTGTTAACTGTGACACCTCACTGTTCTCAAGATTTGCAAGTTTCAAGAGGCTGTGAATTATGTCATCATCTAAAAGCTCATAGTTCTCTGATTGGTCTGTCAGCATCTTGTCAGGCTCACTCAATTCTGTAGAGGATGTTTTCCAGACTTAAATCTCATGGCAAAAACTGAGCTCAAGGGACATTTTTGACATTGATATTTCACAAGCATGTACAGTACGTTTGTAGTCCAGCAGGCACTCCTTCTCCCCATCCCTGTATTACATATTTTCACTGGTGTTAAACTGCTCGAGTTACTGCAGACACCTTGCTATGTTTACATAAAATACTCATGACCA